>JASDQU010357939.1:0-11885 GCA_032191745.1 Picea mariana | reverse complement strand
CTCTCATTGAAACATGCCCATCATATCTCATCTCCTCCCCCCTCCACTTATTTCCTTCTGGCATGTGTCTTCCCCTGTCACCTCTCTCACACCTCATCACTTCCTATCTCACCCTCATGGTTTTGGTGCCACCACTCCCATTATGCGCTCCATTCTTTGCGCTAGACCCCACGCATATTCATCAGGTCGTTCATCCCATCTAGGTGGCAGTGTGAGGGATCTCCCATGTCCCAAAGGTGCTGAGTTGGTTAGGCCATTCTCAATCCCAATGAATCATTTATTGAGGCAGTTGGTGGTGGTTAGACATCGTCTCCGCCTTAATGGGAAAGTCCAACGACGAGTTAAGAGCACGGCGATTTTCCTACGGAGCTGTCAAAAGTTTGATTGCGTCTGCCATAGGTGCACTATCATTCAAAGACTGCAGGTGCAGATTGTCAGAAGCCATGTAGACGCAATGCGTTTAATGCAACGTCTCGATTTTGTTGTTGTTGTTGTTGTTTTGAATATATGTAGGCATTTTTGCCATTTTGGTATCTATCGATGGTAGAGCAAAGCTCCCGAATGTAAAGTTTTAACAACCATTCTAGTTCTCCAGCTGTGCATCTATATATGAGATTTCTTGTTTTATGATAAACAGTTTTCATATTCCATCTAAATTTTCATCTTATGCTGAGAGAGTTCGTGAACGACTGATTCGTGTGAATTGTTGCAGTTATGATATGATAAATGATTTATCATTGCATCGTTGTACTCTCTGGCTTTCTGTGTTTGAATGTAAGAGGATCTTGCGTTTGGACTCGTTCTTCCCCAGTCTATTAGGAACATGATGTTTATGACAGACCCTTGCACTCTTCTCATACAAGTCTTCCCCCTGCTCACCCTTATTACAACTCACTGTTTGAAGTTTATCTAAGACCTCACTTGCCCATGCATGCCTGGCCTAGTTTCAGAGTTGAGACGATATTGTTCTGAGTTTATTTCCATTTGATCATCCCTTTATAAACAAATCGTGACATTAAATTGATGGGTGTCGGGCTCTTCTCCTACTGCAATCCAGGACTGACTTCCGATGCTAACAACATCCTCAATTTCCTTCTTTGTAGGAATGGCTTCTTCCCATCTAGTGAAAAAATATATGGCAGTTAAAATCCATCGATATCCATTTCTTTATTTATCCTTGAATTAACCAATAAAGTCCAAGCCCCATTGTTGGAAAGGGGTTTCTACGACCACAATATTTATAGGTTGCACAGGGATATTTTTCTTTTCTGCGAATTACTAGAAAGGTTGGAAGGAGCGGACATATCGATGAGTATCAACAAACATTTTTTTCCATTAGTATCCATCCCTCAAAATTTTATGGGTAGTGTGGTACAGGCAACAAAGTGCCCTACACAATACCCTGTATTGATATCCTTTAATAAGTGGTTATATTCATCCCTATTCATGCCTCTAAGAAGAAATCCATCACGTTTTTCGAAACTAAACTATATTGGGTCAAGAAATACTTCAGGGCCTTGAGTCTCAAAGTCGTTCTTTTATAATCTATTTAGTGGTCCAGGCTAGTTAAGTTCTTGAGGTAGTAGATAATGTCAGAGTACCATTCATCGTGTTCTAGTTCGCCTACCACCATGTTCATTTGTTCATTTTCCCCAATTTGTATGGATTCTTCATTTCTATCAGTTAACATTTGAGCTAGCCCTTGTCCCTTTGCGATATTTTCGGGTTTTATCTCTAGGTCATATTCCTAGATCTTGGACACCCACTTCCCCCTAGTTCCCATACAATCTTGTTGTGAAAAAACATCTTTTACCACTAGGTATGGGACATAGGCCTTGATTTTTTTAGTAATTGAGTAGTTCAACTTTTTTAGGAATTTTCTCATGAATGCAATGGGGTTCTCATGATCATCATAATTCTTATGCAATATGACACCAATAATAATATGTTGAGAGGAAAAGGAGAATATCATGAAGTCTCAGGAGTAGTCATGGATAATTAAAACCAGAGCTTGGGAAATGGCTTCCTTTATGTCTTCAAAAACTCACAAAATTTTGTCATCCCATCTGAAGGCTATGTCCTTCTTGAGTAAGGTACTCATGGGTTTTGTTATCCCCGATTTCTAGGGATAACTAGGAGATCATGTCTCAAGGCCCACAAGTCCTAGACATGGAGTACTGAGAGAAGGATTGACCTGAGCATGGCCCTAGAGGACCCATCCTTCTTCTCTTTCATCAGACTTGTCCTGTCAGCAGCACCAGCATCCATCACCTTCGGCTTGGACTTGTATCGGAGAAGAATCTTGCTCCATGAGTTAATTGGTCTAGGTATCATGGTATGTGTCATATTTAATCATTATAACCTTTAGATTATATGCATCAAATTCCTTTTATTTCTGACAACTGCTTGGATCTTACATTAACCCACTTGACCATGGTTGGGGAGATTGACAGGGTACCCTAGCAAGCTTGTACCCATAGGTTTTGGTTTGCCACCAGGGGGAATTTTGATGGGCCATCGTCCACTACCATCATATCATCACTCTTACATCTTATATCCCACTCATCTTCCCCATTCCCCTAGTCCGTACATTAGGATGATTTGTTTGTGGGGTTACACCTTATCTCATGGAAAGAAGGGAATAAAGGACCAAAAGGTAAAAGCAGCTGGTAAAAGATAAATCCATAAAAAAAATGAAACCTAGAGATGCCTCACCTAGGGATCCTCAAGAAGGCAATAAAAAGCCTCTCAGCAAGAAATAAGAGGGACCTGGAGAAAAATAACAAAGCAAGACCTAGCCAAGAGGATGGGGGGTCTCATCACGTGCCAACCCATTATGTTCATGGGTACCTAGCAATATGACATTGCCATTATCTGGTTACCATGCAAGGGTAGTGACCTTTAGTTGCATGGCCAAGGGAAAGGGGGTCTCATCATGAGCCAGCCTTATCATCTCTGTAAAACTACTTGTGGGTAACACTGTTAGCTCTGGTCACCACGCCAAGGAAGTGTCCTCTAGTTAGACCTTGAAATAAATAAGAAAAAACAATAAAGAAAAGAAATAATAAAGGCAATAAAGGGCTTGGAAAGAATTGCATCCAAGATGGGTACAACTCACCTTCTACAAAGGCACCCATAGGTAATATCACCCTTTTCTTTCACTCTACCAGTATGTCTGGACATCCCTTGACCACATCACCTCATGTTACATGGCTTGGATGATATCCTCTGGAAACCTTCCTTCTCTTATGGATGCTAGTCCAATAGGGCATTTTGTCTTTTTCTTTGGCTTTGTATAGTAGGTTGTTGTAATGTATTTGAGCTATTGAATGATATATCAGGGGTTTTATGCATGTATTTGATCAAATTAATGATGAAATGTGATTAAAATTGATATGATCCCTGTGAATAACGAGCCCATGGAGGGTAAAGTTTTTGATGTACAGGACCATGCTCGACAGACATGTACCATTTGGACCAGTACACATGGGGATATGATTAGTTCAGACCTCCATGGGGATGAAGAGCCCATCAGATGGTTGTTGGGACCCCATCAGGGGTAGAGACAGGATAGTGATTGGATGAGCCTTTGCACATGAGAAGAAGAAGGACGTTCCACCCAAGACACTTTGGCTGAGCCCAACCTAGGGGGGTTGACCCACTTCAAATGGAATGTTTTCCTTTTGATGACTAGAACGTCACCCAGGAGGTCTTAACATTTCCTTGAGCATGTGGCAGCTTGACAGGACGAATGGCATGTGTGGCATCTTGGAGGAGCCCCGGAAGGGATAACGTTTTCCTTCTGGATGTTGGCCTAGCCCCAAAAGGGCCTAATGTCTCCCTCAAAGGGGCTTGATGTCTCACTTTTTCTCATTTAGCTCTTTTACTTAGCAGTTAATGTAAAAATAGTATGATTTTGGTTATGATCCTTGTCGGCTATTTTTAATGACCTAATTCTAATTATGGGTCATGAGATACTGTATATTGAGGATGTTTTTCCCTCATTTGAACATAACACAAGAACTCACACTTGTGAGGTCTGATTTTTTCACCCTAGTTTGGGTATTTAGTCTTTTAAAGGAGGCACACTTGTTGATGGAAAGTGTTTCTTGGCATATTTGGCATTTCTCTTGAGGAAGGTTTACAACTAGGGTTTGAACATGCTTTTCTTCATGATATGTAAGTGTTTTTTTCTTGCAAAACTTCTTGATTGAATGGTTGTAGGTTAGTATTCTTGCATTTACTTATAAATTTGTTGATTTTAAAACCCTAGGTGACAAGCACATAAGTAGGTCCTTGTCTCATGTCCCCTTAGAGAGAAATTTTTCAGCCATTAGAGAAGGAAGAAAGAGCCTAACCTTTGCTACACTCTTCTCACTTATTCCCTTAAGCTAGCTTTGATTTTAAAGGTTAAAAGGAGGGTGACATCCTAGGCCTAGGTTATCTACACCTAGGGCCATCCATCTTCTAGGGTTTTAGTGATAGAGCCTTGCCATTGCAACACTCTCCCTCATTAAATCCTCTTGTTTTAAATCTTTTCTTCTGCTAGTTGTTTTTCCAAGTTTGACCTAAAGAAGGATGAAAGAGAACGAGGCCTTTCTTAAGCAACATCGGAGTGAGCCTCTTTCCCCTAGGGTTTTGATTCTGGGGCCCTGACATTGCAACACTCTAGAACCCTTCCCTCTTGTTTGTAGCCTATTACTCCTTCAACCTTGTGTCCTCTCCTTGAATGACTCCATTTACCCTTAGGCATTGATCTTAGACACACAACGTTGAAGTCCTAGTGTCCAAAACAACTCTCAAAACTTTAAATTTTGAAACCCTAACTAACTAAGCTAACCCTAACTAGGTTGACGTCATAGTTGGTTATTCCATCTTGACACAACAAACATTTATAATAAGCAATTAGATGATGGTTAAAGGCATTTATTGAGTAAATGATTGATTGGATATATTGTTTGCTACATCATCTCTATAGTTATTGATGAATTGATACTTCTACATTGTTATATTGACAAAACGTTGATCTCATTAATATTTGTTGTTTCATTGCTTATTTATTATTATCATATAGTCACATGAAGTACTAACCCACTGAGTTATAGCCTGCATATATATTGTATTGTTGTTGTCTTGTTCTAGGTAGGTGTTTTCATTTGGGCATACACTTCATTTATTGGCTGATTAGCCAAACTTTCTGACCTTGGTGGTAACCTGTGAGGAGGAACTTTTTCCTTGACTTTTATACTTTAACCTCTTCAAAACCCCAGGTTACTGGGGACGTCTCCCCTGGGTTAACCTCCCTAAATAGAAATAACCTCCCCATTGAGGTGACATTGGGTGGGAAGGTTCATGTTACACCAATTTGGCCTTAATCCTCTAGCCTTTAGAGCTAGATAAAAACTGTGCGATAACATTTTGGTGTCGTTGTTGGGGACACTGAGTCAATTCTCCTTAGACAACAAACCTTTTTAGTAAGCCTTGCCTCAGAGCCTTATCTTACAAGCTTACCTGGCGACTCCACTAGGTTTTTTCCCCTTTTCTTTGATGATTTCAATCAAATCATCTAGCGACTCCACAAATAAAAAATGATGACTCATAGTGGGCGTCAGTATATACTTTCATCTACTACCATGAACTCAACAAATCCTGTCACCCCTGTGAGTTCTCCCTAATGGTCTCATAAAGAACTATTTGGTCCTTTAAGCTTACCTAACACCCAAGGGGGGTTACATGATCTACCCAAGAAGGTCGAATCCTGGATACCTAAGTTTTCAGGGGAAGATGGATCCTATGGCAACTCTCATTGGAATGAATTTTGTGATGCATTCCGATTTTACCAATCCAGACAAGAACACCCCGATGTCTTTTTAAGGCTCTTTGTGAGTGAGCTCACCAGAAGTGCCAGAAGATGGGTCAACAAACTCTTGAAGGGAAGCATCAAAACCCCTGAAGATCTTGAACAAGCCTTCAAGAAATATTGGAGTGAAAAAGAAAGCATGGATTCCCTTTACTCTCAATATACTGATGTTTGCAAAGCCTCTAGCGAGGGCATTACGGATTTCAATGATAGGTTCAACCTTATCCTCAAGAAGGTCAGACCTAGTTTCTCAGAAAAAGTTGTCCTCCAACACTACTTGAACTCATTGGAAGGAGTTTTGTAGTTCACTCTCAAAGATCAGTCACCCTCGACTCTAGAAGAAGCACAAGATTTTGCTCGTCAGATTGAGAATAACTTGGAATTCGAAGACTACATCCATCAAGTCAATCTCTCATATAATAATGACCCTTGGGAATATAGTCACGAGGATATCACCGAAGCTAAACCCAATTTCCCATAATTTATGGAGGTCAAACTCATGCCTCCTAAAAGGAAATGGAGCATAGCTTTCTCAAACATCAACAATGTCTCAAACCTCTCAAGACAATGTGAACCTTTCGAGGATTTGGGTGTGGCCACTCATAAAAAACCTAACTTTGAATATTACTTATTTTCCTTGTGTTAAGACCACACAATGTACCTTTTTTCCCATACTTTTTGCCACCATTACACTCTTGTTCACTCACATTTAAACTCATATTATCACTTTATCCTATCTTTCCAAAGGTATACAATGTCTCTTCTCTTTACTATACGTTTAATCTGTTTTTCATATAATTTTACATCACTCTCATACTTGACCATTGATTAGAAATGTATAAGTGCTGAAACAGTTCAAACTGCACATTAGCATTTGAGGCCTGTTGCTGAAACAACAACTCACAGAAGCTATTACACAGTTCATGGTCGACGATGATGAAACACAGAATCTGTTACACAGTCCATGGTCCACAATGTTGAAACACAGAAGTTGTTACCCAGTCCATGGTCGACGATGATGAAACACAGAAGTTGTTACACAGCCCATGGTCGACGATGATGAAACATAGAAGATGTTACATGGTCGACGATGCTGAAAAATAGAAGCTATTACACAATCCATGGTCAACAATGCTGAAACACAGAGGAAGTCATTACACAGTCTGCGGTTAATAGCAACTCACATAGATTGACTACAACAACTGCACCGTGAGCCAAGCATCAACCATCATTGCTGCCTAAGAAGTGCTGAAACAGTCAGAACACAAATATCGTGGCTGAAACAGCCCGCGATTTGTGATGCCAAAACAGCATACAATAAAAGTAACAAGAAAGAGTTGTTACTCCAGCCATAACAACAACACCTCACTTAACACTCGTAATAACATTCTGTTGCGGGAGACTAGGATATCCTATTCTGGTTTAGAAAGTCGATCTGACTAAGAATAGGACTCATATATACACCTGTAATTTTTGATCAATTGTATCGAAGAGATTCCCTCTTTAAATTAGAGGAAATCATCATTTGAAAGGATCTCCAGTTTGTGTACTAAGAAGGTTTTACAAAGAAGGACGTACTTCATTTTCAGATTGTAATATGATACATTGATAGATGAATAAAAGACTATTTTGAGCATCCTTTTCTAGCCTCTTCATTCCAGGGGAATCTTGTGAGAAGGGAGGGCCCACCTTCTTCACAAGATTCACCCGTTAGTTTTATAGTTTGTTAGTGTGATCTCTATTTATGCCTTGATTAATTTATGTCTTGCTGAAACACTACTTTAATGAATTCTGCTTTGCTGAAACACTACCGAACTCTGTCTTGTTAAGAACTCTGTTTTACTGGACGTTACATTGTTTTCATGTAGTTCATGCTTGGGTAATTGTTAATCATTTTAGTTAGCAATCTTGTGTGATGAATTTATGAAAGATTGCTAATCAGAGACTGTTGTTGAAGGTTCCTTCTTTGGGAAGGGAATAGGGTCCTATCTCTGTTAGAATTAGTTAGCCTTTAATTATTTCCATGAGTGTGCTAATCAGAGACTGGTGCTGAAGGTTCCTGCTTTGGGAAGGAAATAGGGTCCTGTCTCTATTAGAATTAGTTAGCCTTCAATTATTTCCATGAGTGTGCTAATCAGAGACTGGTGCTGAAGGTTCCTGCTTTGGGAAGGAAATAGGGTCTTGTCTCTGTTAGAATTAGTTAGCCTTCAATTATTTCCATAAGTGTGCTAATCAGAGACTGGTGCTGAAGTTTCTTTCTTTGGGAAGGAAATAGGGTCATGTTCTCTGTTAGGAGATAGATGGCCTTCAGTGTGCATTATTTCAGTTAAGCAATAAGTTCATGAAGTGTGATGATAAGAAACAGGTGTTGAAGATTCCTTCTTTGGGAATAGGGTCTTGTTCTCTGGTTACAGAATAGTTGATCTTTTCTGTTGCGGTATCTTGTGTTATTTTAATGTAATCCAGGATTCTTCAATTAAACATTTCTTTAAACTTTGAGCTCTGTAGTAGGTAGATTGCTTTTCTGTAATTCAAGCTAGAACTTTAGTTCATTCAAGGCAAGTGTGATTAATATAGCTTCCTTTACTACAACTCTAGGTTTCTTTTGAAATTGAGCATATATAGTGCGTGGTTACCTTTGAAATAACAGACTTCCCTGGGTTGACAATTTATGTAGCACTTGATTGTTTAGATTAAATAAGCAATTATAGTGACCAACATTTTGGCACCATTGCCGGGGAAGATAATTATAGATTTCAGAAGCACTTATGATTTTTCAGATACAAAGATTGCATGAGAGGATGCAAGGACCCCAAAGACACTGACCCTACAGGTGGCAGGGAAAGAGGAAAAGGAGGAAGAAAGACTTACATTGACGATATTATATCAAAGTCTGAATCTGCTGCTCAACGACCAAACCTTCTGAAACAAAAATCCCAGCCTTCATTTCAAGCAAACTTTGAAATAGGGAAAGAAGTTTGGAGTCCTGAAACAGTCCAGAAACTAGAAGGAAACATTGAGGACAGAGCAAGCGTAGCAGGGGAGCAGATAGAAGAAAACATGGATGAGTACAATGAAGAATTGCATCACGAAGAATAGGCAGGTCTTGAAGGAGAGGTAAATGATGAAAACTCTTTCTCTACATTAGGATTTTCTATTGCTGATATTCCTAGAGGAGTAGCTCCCATGAAGAACATTCCACTCTCAGCACTACCTAATTTTCATGGTTTGTCTTCAGAAGATCTTGATGAATTCCTTTTTGAGTTTGATATATTATGCAGAAGTTATGATTACGTTTCCAATGCTAAAAAATTAAAGCTATTTCCAGCAATACTAAAAGGAAATGCACTAAGATGTTTTATGAGTCTTGGAGGCCATGTAATCAAAACATGAGACCAAATGAAACAGAAATTCCTGAATAAATACCAGGACTATTGCCCAACAAGATAAAAGAGGGAGGAGCTATTTAAGATGATGCAGAAAGAGGATGAAAATATGGAGGACTTTGTAGAAAGGCTACAGTATAATCTACAAAGATCCAGTCACCCCAATGTAAGTAAAGATATTCTCAAAACTATATTATTAAAAGGAGTAAGGGATGTCTGTCTAGATATGCTGAATATGCTTGGAAAAGGGGACATATCTAAGGAATCATATGATGAAATTGTTAATTTATGCAAAAGATGTTCAAGAGGAGCTTCAAGAAATAGATCAAACATCAGGGACACCACATTTTCAAGAGTGCAAAAATCAGCCAGTGGGGGAGCAACAAGAGCCGAGATTGGTAATTTACTTGAAGGTTTTAAAACTGAAATGTTAAGCTCTTTTGCCTCGCAAATTGACACCCTGTAGATTCAAAAGAAGCAAGCAGAAGCAGAAGAAGCCATGTCCATCTTTTTTTCCCAATGTAGAGACAAGCACCCACGAAGGGAATGTCCATTGGACAGAAAGCCAATTTGCACCATCCGTGATAAAAATCATGAAACTCAACAATGTCCATCTTTACCAGGGATCAAGGAAGCATTACAACCAATGGACGAAGAAGCTGAAGCTGTCTATCTGTTGACACAAAGAAGGCAATGGAAACCGCGGGGATAAGGTATGAATCCTAACATCCCATTTACATATCCTAATCGTTGGAATAATTATCCTTCTTTCAATCAAATGAGTTACCCCCCCTATAATCAAATGCAATATCATAATCAAATGAATTACCCACCCATGCAACAAACTAACCCACCCTTTGTTGATCCATCAATGTGGACTCCTTGGCCTCCACAACAACAACCGTATCAAAACCAATGGAATCCAAATTGGAGAGGACAACAACTCCCCTTCCCAAATCAATTACCTCAATCACAATTTCCACAACCACTCTCCTTACCATCAGGTACTCCACCAAAAAATCAAATAATGAGACCCTAGCTACCTGTACAACCTAACCCTAACCCCAATAATAAAGCTGTGCAATTCATTGATATTCATAACTAGCCTACACTTTCTCTTCTCCCTGTGCAATGCAATGATATTCATTTACAATCTGGGAGAATAGTAGAACCTACCATCGCTGATGTTACCTCTTCTGATAAAGAGGAAACAAAAGAGCATGATGTACCTAAAGAGGTACAATCATCCTCTAACAATGCTGCTAAAACAGCAAAACCACCATTTCCTGAGCGTTTAGCTTTGACTAAAACACCTGAGCCACTAGATTTCAATCTTCTAGGGGAATTACAAAATTTGTATGTCAAAATTCCTCTACTACAAGCACTCTGAGACATACCAATCTATGCTAGGACGATGCGAGACATTTGTGTTAAAAATCCTGGTAGGAAAATTAAGGATCCCCTCACAGTCCATGTTATGGGAGACTTGTCTTCACTAATGTCAAGTAAATCCCCCCCAGTTAAATATGGTGATCCCATCCACCCTACCATTTCAGTACAAGTTGTAAAAACGATAATCCCTTGAGTCCTGGTAGACCTAGGTGCCACTATCAATATCATGACTCTGGAAACCTTACAACTACTACAACTGCAAAATGAAGTCAGAGACACCCCAACTATCGTAGAATTAGATAACCGATCCATAATTAAACTTGAAGGATTCATTGAAGACCTCATTATCTCAGTAGAATCCCAGAATTATCCAGTTGACTTTGTGGTACTACAACCCAAAACAAAGTTGGGGGGCCACCCTCTAATTTTGGGCAGACCTTGGCTAGCCACAGCAGATGCTTTTATCAGCTATAAATCAGGTTCAATGACGATTTCCAATGGTTACGAAACTAAACAGCTTACCCTCTACCCTTAGGCAACACCCCTTATTAATAATGATAATTTTGTATGGGAAGATTTTGATGAGAAACCTACTCAACCCCTTTTGACTATCGGACAAGCTCTAAGCCTTAAAGACTCCACCGAGGATGAAGTAATTAATAATTTTATTTGCGAACCCTGCTCTGTGACTCTAGAAACTCATAACCAACTAACTGCACTGTTGGAGTCTGATAATCAAGAAAACCTCAACTCGGAAAGCCCACCTCAAACATCTAACACCATCTCTTCTAAAAGCATACCAGTAGAAATTGAACCTGGCAAGACACTGAACATAAACCCTAATCTGACAGATGCTGAAACACAACAATTAATGAAGTTACTTCTAGAAAATAAAGAAGCATTCGCATGGGATTACATAGATATGAAAGGAATTTCTCCCGAATTATGTACTCATCGAATATATATTAAAGAAGATTGTCGACCAATCTGCCAATCTCAACGACGAATGAACCCTAATTTAAGAGAAATCCTCAAAGAAGAACTTCAAAAATTGCTCAATGCAGGGTTTATATATCCTATATCAGACAGTGAATGGGTTTCCCCATTGGTAATAGTTCCTAAGAAAAATGGTAAATGGAGAGTATGTGTGGATTATAGAGCCTTAAATAAAGCTACTCAAAAATATCACTTTCCATTACCATTCATTGATTAGGTGTTAGATAATTTGTCAGGAAAGAAATTTTTCT
>JASDQU010357938.1:1508-11900 GCA_032191745.1 Picea mariana | reverse complement strand
TATATAATGAGGGGTTTCCATGGAGGAGGGGGAAAGGGAGATTGAGAATTAAACCAAACTTATGATCTCATGAGTGGTATTGAATGGAGATTGAGAATTATATCTAACTTATGATCTCATGAGGAAGATGTCATTTGGAGCATCTGCATTCTGCGTGTGGACTGTTTATGCAAGGGTTTGGACAAGGGGAAATTGATGAAGCTACTGCACTCACATCTATGGTTGTAAGTTTTATTCATTGTTGTTCTCATTAACATAATATGCTTGGCCTGTTTCTTTCAAGTCTGTGTTTGGTTTCACATGAATTTGTCTCTAATAGATAGATATATTTCGAGCTAATATCAGTAGAGTAGGAAGTTGGTTGTATCTTTGTTTGTCTACAGGGTGTATCAAGGATTTTAAGATTGGAGCTCAACTCGGATTGTGCAGGGACAAACACCAGTAAAAAGGTACTTATTTTCTCCTTCCTCCTCACACATTAGTTTATCTAGATCTAAAAGGAAGTCAGTGTCCATGTTAAGCACCTTATGTCTTAAGAGTTAAGAGTCTATCTCTCAAGAGGAGATCTACCTGTTCGCAGGGAGATTTTCCTTCAACACACTTTCTATTGTCTTCCCAATTAATTGGATGCCTTCCTTTTCAACCCGAACACTACACCAAGAATATAATTCTGTGGTGTTCATTAGTGTTAGCAAAAATGTTTCAGCCCAAGTTTTATTTAAAAGTAGGAAGCTTTTAGTACATGTGTGGCTCATAACCTTTCCATATCCATACCTTTCCATATCCAACTAGGTCCTAGTCTCATACATGACTAGCTTACTGGTATTCATTCCTATAACTAGTTCATATCTTTAATTCTTTGGTTATTACCCCATAACCAAATTAACATGGCATTCTACTATGTCAATGTGTGCATTTAGAAGCTAAAAATATTTGAATTAATACAGACCTCCATCCTTTACCACATATAGTGGTATGCATTCAATAATATAACCCCGTGATTTTATAAATTAACTCTAACTGAGGAAATTCTTACCAAAATTTCCTTTCAACAATTATGCAAAAAGAGTAATAAAACTCATACATGCATGAATGTTGTTAATAAATGTTATACTACCTGAAAGTCGGATGGCAGTGGAAGCTTTCATGCTTCTTTTATCAAAATTATAACCAATACTTTAGCTCTATGTTTCTTCCCTCCTTATGCAACAACACTTGCAAACATGCAAGCATTCTTTCCTCTGGCTGACCCAACAGTCATAATCATACTAGCTGGCATAGAAATTGTAGTAATTTCTTTCTCCGTATAAATTTTTTTCTTGTTGATCCCAAAAGTATTCAATTCTTCTTGGATTCCTAAATCTTCTTGTTCTCTCATTGTATTCATTGTATATGACTATTTCTTCCCTGAGCACTTTCGACACAGTGCCCCTACCTCAGCGGGGTTTGCTGACCTCTCGGTCAAAGAATATTTCAAACTTTTGAGTCACATTGACTCTTCAGGATTGTGATTGAACCCAAAACAATTATACACAGGCCCCCTTTTTCCTTTAGGTGCAAGTCCTGACAGACCCGCAGGCTATTCCTGCGTGCTTCCAAAACTCCAAGTTTCACGTGCTAGCCCCTTTTTCATTATCCCTTTCCTTCATAATACCATGGGATATGACCTCATGTAAGTGCGTGATTGCAGGCATAGGCAAGAGTGGTTTTAGAACAACCTGATTTTCACCCCACAATTCACCTCCAATTGCCACGTATCACTTTGTTAAAACCGTGGTATAAACTATGGCTCGATCTTAGATTTTTAACATCTGAGCAAGTTCTCGCCCCGCAATCCATCTAATCTGTCGATCTCCAATCCCTTGGTGATGATCTGTGATCAACAACTACTATTTATCCTTCTTCCAAACTTGATACAAGATCTACACGATCTTTCGACATGTAGTTCCCTTCCAAATCAATGGCTACAGTTGATTCCAGCTTTCCAGCCCTCAAGAGTTTAAACTCTCAACTATCTTCTTTTCCCCGTATGACAATATTTCGAAGTGGAAAATATATTGTCACTTGTCCTATTAAATAAAACAGTTATGATGAACTTCGGCTCTCCAAACTTCGGGATTTCTCATGTCTCTACACACACAAATCTCTGGAATGAATTTCCTCGGAGTGACAGATCTTCTGCCATGCATCCTCTCCAAATCAATGACCCTAATTCTCTTCTATACTTTGAGACTTTGAAAAGTCCATTTTTTTTTACCAAGACTATATTAACGGTCCTTCGACCTCCTCTTAGGGACTTCAGCACTTTCACCCTCTTATTTCCTCTGAAGTGCTCTATTCCTAGATTTCCATATATGGCGTTGTGTGTCCTCCTTCACATCGACAACTCTCGTCATTTTGGGACTTTGGTGCTTTCGGATATTCTGAAACACAACTTCTCAGAAACCCCTGAGTACGATCCTTAGAATTTCTTGGTCTGGTGACACCTATCCAAACAAAATCAATGGCTTCCAGCTGCTTCGATGATTTCAAACTTTTGTCCTTCACATTCTCTCAAAGCGTTTTCACCCGACATTGATGGATTTCCTCCACTCATCCTTTCAGATGATGGACGATCCAAAAACACTTCGAAACTTTAGGACTTTAGCAATTCCACTATCCCTTTTTCCTTGGCTCCTCCATAGAGGTGACCTTGGGTGGTGACCTCACAAAAACACACGATTGCGGGCACACTCAAAGGTGGTTTGAAACCAAATTAAATTTTTTCCTAAAATTCACCTTGAGCCTACACACATCCTTCCTCCAAAACCGTGGTTTGGATTGTGGCCCTCCCTTAACTTCGTAAAGATCGAGCACCTTCTATCCCCGCAATTTGAGGTTATCATCGATCTCATGATCTTGACGATGCTTCTAAATGGACAACTGAGATCTACCTCCAACAATTCATATCTCCCTCTCCCAAATTGATGGTTGGGGTCATTCCTCCTCCTCATATTTTGACTCCTTCTAACTTGGAAGATTTTGTGGATATTCAAAGGCTTAAGGATTTGAACTTTCTCCTGTGAGTCCACCTCTTAGATCTCTTCTTTTCTCTCGTAAGCGTTATCTCTTATGAGCTTTTCAATTTACTCAGTCTCCTAAGGGTCTTGGCCCTTATGTTTCCTTTTAAAGGAAAACTTCATGCCCTCATGGAAATCTTCTGCTCAAAGAACACCTTATTGAGCATTTTCTACAGAGTGTTCAATAGCTTTGTGAGTATCTTCCTCTGATACTCTTCTCCTTGAACTCGATAAAGAGTTGTCTCTGTGCACACTTGCACTCGCTCAATTCCCGCCTAGCAGAGCCTGACAAAGTTCTCAGTGACTCTTTCTCTTTCTGAACTCAACACATAGTTCTTCATGTGCACTCCTTGTAGTTATGTTGATGAAGGTTCAATGGTATCTCTCCTTATCTTCTTTGAGGTTAACTTACCTCAGTCAAATCACTCCTTTCAGACAATGTGCACTGCTTGCACTATAAAACTCAAAGAAGAGAAACAATTGAAACTTATTCAATACATCACCATTTTACGCATTCAAACCAATTTGATTTAAGAAAACGTTCATATTTCATTTTCTTTCTGAGCTCTTCCCTCCTTTGTAATCATTTTCCAGCACTAGCTCCTTTATTTTAGTTGCAAAACCACACAACCATGGGTTGTGACCAAGCACTAGATAAATAAGCGCTTACTTGGGCCTTCGGCTTTGGAAGTTTTCAAAGCACCACACAAAAATCTCTCAGAGCTATAGATTACCAAACTCACAAAGTAGGGTGAATGAACTGTCCACATCTACTCAACATCTGACGACTGACACTTACTATAGAACCTCAGGTATCTGAGTTCTGAAACTTCGAAGCTTCGAAACTTCAGAGGATTTCACATCCACACATCTGAACTATTAATCTTCAAACATTCCCAATCACCTTTGGTGATGTCATTATGTCACATCAATTAATGTTTTCCAATTGTGGGGGCATGCAACGGTGGTTTGGAGTAACCCTCCTTTCATCCAGAAATTATTTTGACACTGACACATAACCCCTCGATGAAACTGCGGTTTGGATTGTGGGACCACCTTGGATAATTAACTTCTATGCAACTTAGGTTCCTCCAATTCCTTCTGGTTATTGATCTTGATGTATCATGATCAATGCCACTATGGGTCCCCCGACCTTTAACTACATTACGTAACCTAGAAAACCACTATCCTTGCTCATACAGAATGCCACATGGTGGAATAGTAGCAACTGACTCATGGTCCAATCATATCGGTGTCACACGTAAAATTCCATATGGAATTTCAAACTTTCATGGTTTCATAACCCACTGACACGTTTCACACATCCCATGTGTACACGTCACCTCCAAGTGATGTCATCATGACTCACCAATTTAACTCTTTGAGCTTTGGATCTTCAGACTTATCTCTTATTTTGCATCAACTTCACTGAAGTCACGAAGTCCAAAGGGCTTCTAGGTTAACCCTTCTACACCTTCCTCAGATCTGATGGTCTTAAGGGATTTCCCTTCCTTTCAAACAGATCCTGCAGCGCATAACAGATTTTGTTACTCTGCATATTTCCAAAGGAATTCATGGCTAACTACCTCGTAACATTATCATATATGATGGTCATGAAGGATTCTCCTTCTCCCAAACAGATTCTAAGGTCCACATTACTCTACGTCCCAACACCACTTCTATCATGGTTTTGCAACATCACTACTCCTCTTGAGCTTCGTAACACGACTAAGGTAACTTATTGCACTCAGGAAGTTTCTGAGGTTCAAAATTGGTCCTCCAGACACAATTTCCTCTCGAAAACTTGGGTCCAATGACCACTTCCCCATCCCATCTAGGATCTGCATTTGAAACCATGGATCTAAACTGGAATTTTGTCTACTTCGACAACAATTCTTTTCGAAAGTTTTTCTTCATTTTCCACTAACATGGCCCATCCAGGCTCAGTGTTGAAACCATGCTTTGTTACCATTTTGTAACATCCCTGACCTTCCAAAGCCCGGGAAATACTACCACCACAACCTTAACTTATCCTTTAAACCTATGATACCATTTTGTAACTTCCCCGGCCTTCCAAAGGCTGGGAAACACTACTAAAAAAACCTTAAATTAGCCTTTAAAGATTTGATACCAATTTGTAACATCCTCGACCACCCACAAACCGTGAAATTCCACTATTGTGGCATATACACTTATATATAATATGAATTAAATAAAATTAACACATTTAACATAGATTTATTAACATCATACAGAATTAAATAGAATTAACAACAATTCATACATGCAATAGAATACATGAAAACATACAAGCATCACATACATGCATTTTGATTGAATTTAAACACATGATGATACTTATCTTTGAAACTGGAATAAATCCACCAACTACGTGAAAAAATTCCACGAACCTCCCAACCATAGACCATGTTGCTCATCATGCTCAAAAGTGGGTCACGCTCGAGCTAGGACCAAGCTCCACCGAGGGCAAGGGAATCCTAGACTAGGCTAACATTACAGGAAGCTGCACAAAGCATCTGAATGGATTCTCTCTGGGCACCTTCTTACACCCACTACTTAGAGACTCTCATTCCCCACATGCATGTTCCCCCCGGGAGTATATACCTTCAGAAGAAAATTCCATTGGTGCTTCACCTCCCTCTCTAGGTCTCGGAAACAAGCCAAATCTAGAATTCTCAGAGCTCCGTAGCTAGTGTTGGACTCTCTCTGGGAGAAAACCACTTCCCAGTAGATTCTCTCACCTAGAGAGAGTCTCTTATAAGCCCAAAAAATTTCCTCTTCTATCATGAGATTGAAAACTCAGTTCTTCAACACACTCCTCAACTTATCTCCAGCCAGGTGAGGACAACAAAAATGGTTCAACACTCATTCACACAAGGATGACAGTAGCAACCAAAAATTGGGTATGGACATCCAAAAATGAAAACCATCCACACTAAGACACAACATGGCTCAACAAGAAACAACCGACGATAGCAAGCCACCCTCATTTGAGGAACTGCATGGCCAAAACATCCAATTGTTATGACACACACATGGCACAGACATATACGGGATGCTCAAGATTCATGGAAGAGAACAACCCAAACAGTTAAGCATGAACTCATATTTGCAGTGTGGATAAATTGGGTTCATAGGACACACAAGAGACATGACTTAGTCCATGGGTTTTCCATTGGTTTTCAAGGTGAGTGACAAGGAATAAATGCAGAATCAAATAGTTCAGACAGAGGATGTGTTGGCTTCTTAGGAAAACAACACATTTTTCTGGTTTCAGAGCTGCATGAGGGTATGCATAGATTAGACACCCACCACACACAGTTCAGACAACAGATGGAAGAATGGAGGATGAACCCCCATCATAACTCAATTCTTGGGTTAAATTGCATGTGCCTGGGCTGACACATGTTTCCCATGAAGTTGCATGCACTCCATCAAGTATGTGTTGCCTTTTCCAGGAACTTAGGATAAAAATATACCTTTTACACCACTTTGGAATAATAAAAAATTATTATTCAAGAACCAAAGCCCTCAATATTAGCCCCTCTTCCAACCTTTCAACCCCCTCTCCCTTGCCCATTATGTGGAAGCTTATTCCCCCATCACTCTTTCTTCATGGTCGGTCGTCACAGAGTGATGTTTATATATTATATTAATGATCTGCATAATTACATATACAAAATCATGCTCCTAGCATTTAACACCTAGGCTCTCCGACCTAATCACCAAATAAGCCTCCTAGCTTATTATAACTCAGCTCACCAGCCTACAAAACATGTTTACAACTTATAAATACAACTCGAGCTTGTCCTTGGGAATATTACAACCCAAAGTCCTAGAGAATTGAAGTCCTTAAGTCTCGTCGACCTTTATATGGAGTGGCGGATGTCAAGAGTGTTTAGGACTGTCAGATCTAGCAATTATTTGAGAGTATGGGGATTGTCTAGAGAGAGAAGCCCCAAAGCCAAAGCTAGAGTTAATTGTAATCCTTTCTTGTGGGAGGAGTGTGATTCATCGATTTCAATTCGATGTTTGGCTATCACGAAGGTAGCATGTGTTGGACTCGGGAAACTTCTGAAGAATGGAGTCTCGAATTTTATTGATGACGTGGTTTATTCCATGTGGTAGGGGTGTCATGTAGGGACATGTGTCCTTTGATTTTGGTACCTTTTGGACCTAATATATTAATTTTTTAGTGACACGTGGTAGACATGCCACAAGTTCACGTCACCTTGGGTGATGTCATCATGTCATGTCAGCTTCGAGAGTATGTGACTCTGGGGGTTTCCAGGTTTCTACCAGTGAAAACAGATGAAGCCTGAAGTAATGAAGGCATGAAGGATTTCGATCTAAGATCCCTTCAGGACCTTTCTCAATCGTTATATCAAGTAATGGAAGGGTAGCGTAAGAAGTTGGGGTCGAGGAATCCCAAAGGCCAGAGTCCATCTCATCCATTGATTACAGTGGACACATGGCACTAGATCATGTAGTCTGGAGACTTGGAACTCCTGAGGAACTTGGTAGAGGTTTTTTAAAGTGTGAATACTCCCAGAGGCCATAGTTAATATCGATTGTTGATTGGGAGAGGATACATGGCAACAGATTCTGCAGTCCAGAGACTTGTCACTTTGGGGGATTGAGTGGCACAGGAGATGAACATCCCAAAGCCCCAGAATGTCAGAGTCCCTAATTGATTAATGTCGTCCATCTCAATGCCATATTAAGTTGCAACCATCGATCTTGTTTAAGCCTCCAGATGGGGGAAGGATTGTCCATTCAATGAGAGATTAAATATTAACCATCCATTTTTGCTAGTGGAATGATTGATGGGTTCAGAAAGGTGTAACTTCAGAGGAAAACAAGAGTTGACAGGGGAAAAAGTTCAAAGGTTGAAGTCTGAAGGACTTGGTCCCAACGTCAATCCCATGGTAAGGTAAAAAGGGCCTGGAAGTAAACCATCCCTTGGACTTATCGTCTTTGTCAGCTCCTATGTAGAAAAACATAGAGCAGAACAATAAAGAGTGTTTAATCCCACAGTTTTGAGTCATGGACATGTGGATCATGGTTTGAAGGAAGCGCCTTTGCAGATTTCAATTTAGGTATCAGCTAAGGGGGATGAAAGTGGTTTTTTAGGGAGCCCTAACTTTCATCTTAGATATCCAATTGGGGCAAGATTTCAGTCATTGGAAATCTGATTAAGAGGAGAATAACCCGGAATCAATCTATTTTGGATAAATTTTATAAGTGATATACTTTCCTTCATGAATTAAACAAAAAAGGTACTTGTAAATTTAATTGACCATTTTGTATGATATGTATAATTATAACCAGATGATTGCTTGCAGGTTTGGCAGGATTAGAGGTATAATCAGATCAATTCAAGAACATGATCAGATATTAGAGTCAGGGAAGCATGACAAATCTTACAAAAGTTGGATGAGGTACTACAAAAGAAAGAATCCTCACATAGGATATGAATTTAGCAGGTTAAAAATATCATTGAAGGGCATAGAAGGAAAAAAATTAAGGCTCCATATCCTTGAAAAATGTCACTGAGTGAAATCGAATTCCATTGGGGAATGTTATTAACCGTTAAAGGGTGTTGGAATGTCTCATAAAGGTAAAGTTGGGCATGACTACCCAAGGGGAGTTGTAGAAATTTGAGTACACTGGTTGGATTACAAAATGGCCAAATGGAACTTGGCTGGAAAGTGTTCATACCAGGGAACAATAGTGTAGATGTAAAAAATGAGAGCACACAAGGAAAAAAGGATCTGAAGGAGTTCAAGGACAACCAACTACAACATAAATAGATAAATGAACAAGTGATTTGAAACAAAAATGAACTAGAGTGCATGAGGCATATAATGAAGTTAAAATTCATATGCATTAGTAGGCATGATGACAGTAAATGGTTAGGGCATGTGAATGTGAAATTTCGCAAATGTGCTTGCTTGGATATGCATATAACATGCTTGTGAACCTAGAATAGTATATTATTATGAAATAATATTTGAATATGACTAATGATGGATTATGTATTCAGAGAAAAATGATATAGTAGGGTTAAAGATGTGGACGTTGTTGTTGCTTATGATTTCTATATAGGTGAAGACCCATGAGGGTGGAAAGATTGGTAATCAAAATGATGGAGGAAGTCTAAGAGCTTCTACAAATATCAGTTGGTCAGATAGCAATAAGTAGGTTGATAACAACGGGGCATGTATGAATTTAGTTTTTTTTTATGCATACATGTTGAAGGGGATTGAGGTAAGAATTCCCTCAGTTAATTTTCATTATTTAAATTGATATGTAATGTCCGAAGGCATAGATCATGTAAGTGTTATTGATGCTATAATGCATTTAAATAAAATTTCAGTTGCATATAATGTTATGATTGGTTATGGGATCATAACCGGGTTAATTCTGGAGACATACTCCTTCTATAACAATGAATATCGATAGAGATAGTCGTGTGTGATACCACAATATGGTTGGATATGGAAGGGCTATAGCGCTATGTGAGTGCTCAATGGTATCTATTGTATATTTGATGTTTGGACTGCAACCTCTTTGCCAACACTGAGGAGAAATTAAGGATTATATTCTTGGTGTGGTGTTTGGGTTGAAAAGGAAGGTATCCAAATAGTTAGGAAAGCAATAGGATGTGTGTGGATGATGTGTTGATTCGTTGGCCAAACCTTCCAACTCATCGTGGTGGAATGTGTGAAATAGTTATGTGGTATTATGTAGTCAACACATGGATGCATTGTGTAAATGTGGTCATCAGTATTGGTACATCGATTGCTATTTTATGTAATAATTAATTGTTGCATTATTAAAAGCATGTGGTGTTGAAAACGCATGATGATGGATAGATGCATTATATTTAATATGAATACTAGTTGAAGGTTATTAGACTGTTGTTGTCACAATTTCAAGAGCACCTTTTGGAACTATTAAAAATGTTACAAGTACATGAATCATTGAATGCAATGGGTGAATGCACGTATATATTATGTAACATATAAATGATTATGCTAACAACTAAAATGGTGTGAGTATTGATAACTCATGATGTTGAAAACCCTTCGGGAACTGTTATATATTACAACAAGAAAGTTACAGGTTAAAGAATCTACATAATGATAAATTACAAAAAATCTTTGTTGAGGGGACAGAGTGATAAAAATATTTTTGGATAGAATAAAGAAAATATTGGTTGATAATACATGTGTATGTAATGTTGAGTTCATTACAATTGATAGTTGGATTGATGGAAGTGATTGAATTGTAGTTGTAAACAATTATG
>JASDQU010357920.1:630-11901 GCA_032191745.1 Picea mariana | reverse complement strand
AGGTCACTTAAAAATTGT
Organism: Picea mariana; assembly: GCA_032191745.1. Classification (NCBI taxonomy): domain Eukaryota; kingdom Viridiplantae; phylum Streptophyta; class Pinopsida; order Pinales; family Pinaceae; genus Picea; species Picea mariana. Next base: position 11,883 of record JASDQU010357920.1, on the reverse strand, counting down.
GCCAACCTTCTACTAGTATACTAACTCAACATTAGTTAGTATATTAAATTATAATTAAATTGGTTAATAATAGTAAGAGACAATATTATTAATGTCATTAAATAAAACTAAACAACTTAGCTTTTAATACAAGTTATAAATAATAGTAATAGAAATAGTGTAAGGAATCCAAGTCTAAGAATTAGATTTGCTTCTGCAAGTTTATGTAAATTTGATTTTATATAGTTTATCATGATAAATTTATCAAAACAATGGTGAATATATACAAAAAGTAGTGAACCAAGCAGTTTTTTAATTCCACAATTTGAAAAAAAACAATCTTGCTAATTTAGTTCGAAATTCTAGATCTATTGTTTTTTATTTAGATCCATTCTTTTACTTAACACACAAGTTAAGATGTAGCTAAATCAAGATCCACTATTGTGATCTAGATCCATTTAACTTTCAATAGAAAAATATAAATAATAATAATGGGAATACATTATAATGAAACATGAGAGTTTATAATGATACCTTTATAACAAAAAAATGGTGAATATATACATTCAAAGTAATGGATTAAATGATTTTCTAATTCCTTTTTTGAAAAAACTCAATCTAGATAAAGTTTTAAAATTCTAGATCCACTGAATATTTCAAAATTTAATGAAATATGTGTTACAACATACATTTTGTGTCTTTGAAGAAGCAGCAGCAGCTCATAATCAAAGGGCAGATTGGGTCTTTCATCTGTAACAGTCGAGGCACCGGGGAGGAAGCGGATAGACTACTAAAAGAAATGAATTTTTTTGTTAGTTTCACGTGGCACTATGATCCGTGCGGGATAATTTCTGAGATGAGCATCAAAAATAAGAATATCCCGTATGTTCACATATCTAGGCTTGAGGTAGAGAAGTTTGCAAACTAGATATAATGGGAGCCAAACACTCTATTTGAGACAGAACAACTGGACCCTTCGGTCATTGTTTCATAGACGACTACACCATAGGTTCCAAAGGAGAAAAGGCCCAAGAAGGACACTTCGCCTTCTATCACTGAAGTATCATCTGAAGAGTTCCAATTGCACACAAAGAGGACGAAAACCACTCAGGCACCTGACATGGCTGGCGAAAAGGCAATTCCATCCACTACAATGACGGAGGTGGATCGGTTACTCCTTAGTACCAGCAGCAAGCAGATTATAACCTCAATATTGCCAAAGAAGCCTACAGATACTTCACCAGTCAACTAGCCAGGCAAAACAGGACCGAAGCTGAGTATCTTTGAGAAATATGATTTGATCAAGAAAAAGAATCAGACGCTGACCAACAGCACATATGCTCAGTTATGGAAGTGAACGTCGACTGCACAACACAGACTGCTATCGGCATTCAACACTAAGAAGGGTAGAATGCACATGGCATTTCTCCAAGCAAAGGTGCCAGACCCAAAGGTAATCACCGATTACAAAAGGGCAACTTTCGAATTCTAGACTAAGGATGTGCATCCAGCTGATCAAATGGATCTGCACAGGCAAACTGGAGAAATGGTTTTCTCCACATTGGCACATGCTTCCACTGTTGCCTCCAAGCTACAAGTATCTCTGAATAATGTCCAGACACAGTTGAAGTTGGAAAAAATATCATCCTTTGCCAAGGATAATAGGATTAAGACGTTGGAGGAACTGGTCCTCAAGATCGGATATGTTCCCTCGAATGTGAAAGCAATCAACGAGATGATCAAGAAGAAAAATGCCGACATAGCATCTCTAAGGAAACAATTGAATCTGCCACCAACAGTAGATTCACAGGTGAAGGAAATCGCAGAGACAAAAGGAGAAAAAGATGAGATGCTTAAGTTGATCATGGATTAGAATGCACAATTGAAGGAAATGGAAGCTGAAATGGAGAAACTAGTGAAAGAGAAAGAGCAATCAAAACCCAGGGAAGTCATTCCATTAAGTGCAGTTCCACTCTCAGGAGTGATCACAATGTCCCTAGCAGAAATTCCATCGGCAAATCCACTAACATCTCTGGAGGATTGATACTACAACTAAAAGAAAAGGTCCAGGCTATGGACCTAGGGGTGCAAAGGTTTTTCAGCAAGATCGAGGATCTATAGAAGAAGGGTCTTCCTGGTTGGAGGGTGATAAATGACAAATTGATGATGTTCCCCGATTACAAAAGAAGACTAACCACTGTGGCTAAGGATAGTTCAAAATTTTCAGGAATACAAGGCAGTATCACTGGCAAGGCATTCCTAGATGCTCTACAGTTGGACATCAGCATACATCATGAGATCCGATACATCTTTATCATCAAGCCAGATTTTTCTAAGTACACAGAGATGGATGAAGTTTACCAAAGGTTACTCAAGGTCATCGTTCCCAGTCATCTTCGATGGGAAGAGCTTTGCAATCTGATTGAGTAGTCGATGAGTTGTCCAAGCCCAGTCAGCTATCCAGTCAGACAAGGTCATGCAGAGGCCTCACCAATGGTTCACCCATAAAACATCATGAAACTTCGACACATCATCAAACAGTTTCCTAGATTTTTGTAGTTTGTTAAGTCAGTTAAGCTAAAAATAGATTTACCACGTCCTGATCTTTAATGACAGGATCGTTTGTAATTTTGGTTATAAATACTTCACTTTTCGAAGTATTGAGGTTTGATCTTTACGCCCTGTGAGCTACCAGACTGTAATATTTTTCAAGAGATCTTCCATTAATACAAAGAGGCGTTTCCACAGGATTCTTGTGTGTACTCATTGGTGATGTTTTCCTTTCTAAGTTAAATGTTATTATCGCTTAGTTATTTCACTATTTTATAAATATAATCTTTGAAAGTAATGAACATTGCAGGATTTATCTTTGTATACCTTGTTTCTGACTTTAAAAGATTTTAGTGTTTCATCTTCTGATTTTACGATAAAGAAATTCTTAACTACTTCTTTGTTGTAATTGACATTCACATCTTTTCTGCTATTCCTCATTTTTGCTGCTAAAAGAATCCAATGATTGCCTTATCTCTTCTTGGGAAAGGTTTCTTCATTTTCTGGTTTAGATTTTATTTCATTATACAAACCCCGTAGCCCAATGGATGTGTAAAGCTCTCTCATCCAACCCAACAAAAATGACAATAAACAAAACAAACATATTTTATTTACCTAGCCTAATATTTTAAATTTGAAACAGATCTAAATCATACAGAGAGATCCCTCTCTGAAGCTGGTAGGGCTAGATCCCAGCTTCGAAGTGGTTGGATAAAGTTACCTCTCGTAGATTTCTTTTCTGACAACCTCTAGGAAATTTACAGAGCGTTAACAATACCAAACACTCACCTAAGTAGAACACTGCTCCACTGGTACTTCGTTGGTCATCAGTACAACCTACCCAATCTGCATCTATGTAGGAAATAAGTGATAGATATTTTCCTTTTGGATACCATAATCCCAACTCTTCTGTTCCTTTGAGATATATGAAGATCCTCTTTACTATTAATCCATGTGATTCCTTTGGTGCTACTTGAAATTGTGCTTCCTGTCCAATTGCCTGCATTACATCTAGTTTGGATGTTGTCACATATAGTAGGCTTCCAATCATTGACCTATATTTCCTCTAATCTGTAGACTTCGAATCATCATCTTTTCTCAACTTACAACTGGTTTCATGGGAGTGATAATTGGTTTGCAATCTTCCATTTCGAACCTTTTTATCATTTCTCTGATATACTTGGTTTGAGAAATAAAAATTCCTTGGTTTCTTTGACATATGTGAAGTCCCAGAAAGAAGGATAGTTCTCCAAGTAATGACATTTCAAATTCATTATGCATGTCTTTTTCAAATTTCTGGCTTAACCTGTCATCATCACTACCAAAAATAATATCATCAACATAAACTTCAATTAATAAAATATTACCTTGACTTACATTGATGTAGAGGTTGTTGTCTGCACTTCCTTTTCTGAACCTTACCTACTGCAGATACTTATCCAGTCTGGAGTACCATGCTCTGGGATCCTGTTTTAGACCATACAAGGCCTTCTTTAATTTACACACATAGTCTGTGTTCTCTGACAACTGAAATCCTTCTGGTTGTTCAATGTAGACTTCTTCTTCAAGTTCTCTGTTCAAAAAGGATGATTTTACATCTATCTGATATACTTTGACATTTTTGGAGCATGCATAAGCTAAAAGAAAACGGATTGCTTCCATTATGACAACTGGGGACAATGTCTCTTCAAAGTCGATTCCTTCAATCTCTGCATATCCTTTACATACCAATCGATATTTGTTCCTTGTAACCTGTCCATATTCATTCAATTTATTCCTGAAAACCCATTTTGTGCCGATCACATTCTCATTCTTTTGTATTGGAACCAATTCCCAAGTGTCATTTTTCTCTATTTGATCCAATTCTTCATCCATGACCTTATTCCAAAATTCATCCTTGTTGGCATATTCAAAATAGTTTGGTTCAATTGTAGATAAGAGTGCTAGGTGTGTTTGTTCTGGTGAATGAGTTTTTCTTCTAGTCTCAACTCTTGCATCTTTGTTTCCAATAATCTGATCTGAAGGATGATTCTTCTATACTCGTTTGCTAGGTGTATTTGGAGATACTTGTTGAACTTGTTCTTTTGCTTCTGTTGGATTCTCTTCATATTCATCTTCCTCTTCTAATTCTTTTTCATCATCTTCTTCAAAAAGTTGTTCCATTGATTTGTTTTCTTCTTCCTTTGATTCTGGCCTGTCTATTTCATCAATTGTTATGTTGATGATTTCCACAACTTTGTTTAATCTTATATTGTAACACTTGTATGCTTTCCTAGTACTTGAGTAACCAAAAAGTATTCCTTTGTCCACACAAGAGTCAAACTTTCCCATTCTGCCATCTTCTCTTTTGATGTGGCATTTGCTTCCAAAAAATCTGAAGTGCTTCACATTTGTTGGTCTTCCTTTCCATAGCTCATAGGGAGTTTTATCACTGTTGTTTTTTAGCATTACTATGTTTTGAATGTGAATTGTTGTATGCACTGCCTGTGTCCAAAAAATATCTGTCAACTTTGAATCCATTATCATTGTTCGAGCCATTTCTTGTACTGTCATGTTCTTTCTTTCAACAACTCCATTCTGTTGAGGTTTCCTAGTGAAAAAGAATTGCCTTTTTATTCCATGATTGTTGCAGTAGTCCATAAATTCCTTTGAGGTGAATTATCCTCCATTATCCGATCTTAAGAATTTGATTCTTGAATCCATCTCATTTTCAACAATTTTCTTGTAGATCTTGAAATTTTCAAAAGCTTCTGACTTGTTCTTGAGAAAGAAAACTGCATTCATTCTTGTATAATCATCAAATAATAACATAAAGTATCTCTCACCTTTTAAGCCTTTTGTTGTAGTTGGTCCAACTAGATCAGTATGCACAATTTTCAATGGTTTTGTTGTGGAATATTCCTTTGATTTGAACTTGGTCTTTGTTTTCTTTCCTTGTTGGCAATTCTTGCATAAAGTGTTGATTGGTTTCGTGATCTGGGGAATTTCTATGACTGCTTCTCTTTTGTTGACTTTGACAAGATTATAAAAATGCATGTGACCCATTCTTCTGTGCCATAGCCAACTTTCATCTTCCTTTCCTAGAAAACACTTTTCATTTCCAATTTCGCTTAACACATATATGTTGTTTGAAGTTCTTGTAGCTGTAGAGACCAATTTCCCTAAACCTTCTTTTCTTATCTCACACTTTTGTGGATTGAAAGTAACTTTATTAATTTGGTCACACATTTGACTCACACTTAAAATATTATGTTTCATATCTTATACTAGTAGAACATTTTTTTCCTTTTCATTCTTGTTCCCAATTCAGACTGTGTCGTTTCCAATGATTTTGGATGAATCATCATTTTCGAAGGAGACTGATCCATCTCTTTCCTTTTGTAATGTAGGAAATTTGTCTCTATCACCTGTCATGTGTTTTGAACATCCACTGTCAACATACCAACCACCTTTCTTTTGTTTAGCCTGTAGAGCGACTGTGCATTCTTCATTGCTATATTGATGTTGCTTTCTTATCCATGTCATTTTCTGAGGTTCTTGTTTGTGACTCTGTTGAGGTTCTTTAGGAGGGACTGTGATTCTGCAAGTTTTGGCCATGTATCCAAAATTGTTACATTTGTAACATTCCACTTTAGTGCTCAAAGATTCAAACCTGTTGTAACTTCTTCTCTGTGTTTCAATAGGTCTTCTTGAATAAACCCTTTGTGTATGGCTCTCAAAGTAGTTATTGTTCCTATTGTTAGCTCTGCAATTTACAGCTTTATGTCCAAAATTATTACATGCATAACATAAAACAAAAAATATAGTTTGATACCTAGTAGTTGAAGATCTTCTGAAAGGAGGTGCTCTTATGAATCATTCTTCTTGAGGCATGTCTATCTGTTGTTGATTCTGAAATATGAATCTTCTCGATGGAGGAGTGTCCTTGTAATCTTCTTGTATATCTTTTTATTCCCTTTGATTGTTTCTGCATAGATTTTTGCATTTGTTTCTTGCTCTGTTGTTTTGGAGATTGATCCCTTTTCTGTCTAATTGTATCCAAATCTGGACTTGTCAAGATGATATTTTTGACTGCTGATAATGTCATCCAGAACTTTTGAGCTATTCTACATATTTTTCTTTTGAATATCCTTTCTTACTGTGACAATCTCTGCTTCAAGGTTTCCAATGATCTTTTCATTTCCTTCTAGATGTTCTTTGAGTGCTTCTTCAATTCTTTTATCTTCTTCTATTTGAACCTTCAATTTTGTGATCCCTTGTTCTAGTTCTTGAGTGTTTTCTTTCTTATCTAGTTCTTCTTGTAGTTTCTTGTTTTTCTTATTTTCTCTTCTGATAACTTCTATGGAACTCATTAATTCTTCTCGAAAGTCAATTTATGCCTCTTCAATTTATTCTTCATATGCTTCTTCATATTCTTCTTCAGAGTCTTATTTATCAGAGTCTTCTACTGCCATGAATAGAAATCTCCATGTTTCACTGTCACTGACTTCATCTTCATCTGATGATGAGATGTCTTCTTTGGTGAAAAAGATTTTCTTGAAAATTTTCTTTGTAGTTCTTTTACCTTTATATATTTGTCTACCTTTTGAGTAACTTTCATCATTTCTCTTTTTATTATGAGGAAATTTGTTAGAAAAATGACCAATACCATTACAATTAAAACAAATTAAAGGAATCTTACCTATATACCTACCATTGGTTCTCTTGTTCAGTCTTTTGACGAAGTTGGCCACTTCTTCATAATCTTCTGAGACGTCAGTGCTGCTGCTATATTCTTCTTGTTCCTTTTTATTTTGCTTTGATCTTTTGGATTCTTTGAAGGATGCTTCTTTTACATTTGGATTTTCCTGTTCAGTTCTCATCTCATATGCTGTGAATATTCCATGTAGTTCGTCCATGCTTATTGAGTTTAGATCTGATCTTTCTTCTAGTGTTGATATCTTACAGTTGAATCTCATAGGAAGAGATCTTAGTACCTTTTGAACAATTATAGATTCTTCGATTTCTTCTCCTAATCCTATGATTGCATTCAATGTTTCATCGACTCATGAGAAGTAAGCTACGATATATTCATGTTCGTTCATTTTTAGTTGTTCGAACCGACCTCTGTAATTTTGAAGATTTGTTGCTTTGACTTTTGAATATCCTTCATAAATATTTCAAAGCTTGTCCCAAATCTCTTTAGTAGATTTACAATGTGCAACTTTGGTGAATACCGTATTACTAAGACCATTCAAAAGTGCATTTTTGGCTTTGGAATTATTCTCACCGAGTTTCATTGCTTTTTCATTTGTTGGTGGAATTGTTGGTGTTGTGTATCCATCTACAATTGATTGTCAAACTTGAAATCCCTGTGCATGTATATATGTCTTCATCATTATGCTCCAAAAAACATACTTTTGTCCATCAAACTTTGGTATTCCATTTTTATACGAGTTGATACTTTCCATGATCTACCTTTTAGTAATTAAATTGATTTTTGAAGGAACTTGCTCTGATACCAATTGTTGGATTACTGAGAGGGGGGGTGAATCAGTAATAGCATAATTATAATCATTTTTCTTCAAATGTTATATCAATGTAGAATTATTATCCAATAATGAGCAGTAAGAAATAAACAATCACACACATACATAGTACACACGTGTTTTATGTGGAAACCCAAATTGGGAGAAAACCACAGAATGATTTTTCTTATATGTCTTGAAGAATTACATTCATTGGAAGCACCAACTTCCTATGTTTTCTAGATACAACTAGAAGGAGGCTCCAACCCCCTAGTTTCTTAGGCTACAACCTAAGGGAATATCCAACTCCTCAATTCTCCGGCTACAACCAAAAGGAGGCTACAACCCCCTATGTTCTCCGGCTACAATCAAAAGGTGGCTACAACCACTTGTCCTTTCCCCATCCTGCCACCCTAAAGTAGAAGTAGAATGATAGAACCAATGTCACACTATCATTGTGTGATGTACCACTGTAAACCTGTACCAATAAATCTGAACCATGCATCAACTTGCACCTCAACCTGTAATCAACCTGTACCATAAACAAGTGCATCAGCCATGCACCAACCTCAACTGAAATACATCATCAATTTCATCATCCAAATATGATTTGTAGCTCTGTAATATACCTGGTGTATATGATCACATTCTTGCAAACCTTCCTTAACTTTAACAACAAGAGACTAACATTTTCATCAAGCTTTTCTTTAGTCTCACATGACTAGTTTTGGATTAGTCAACAACCCTAACTTGAAGTAATAATAACTTTGAAATTGTAATGTATAAAGATATGAAACTGATATGTGATTTTCTTCAGTGATTTTTATGCAATTCCTCGAGGTGTCACTACTTGGAACCTCTCAAAAAAGGAGTTATAGTTAAAATGGCATACCTTGTTTAATTCTGGATTATTCTAGAGAGCGACCTTGTAGAGAGTGCCCTGCATGAAATATTCATTGAATTGATCTAAAAATGTTACATAGAATAATAAATACTATAAACTAACCAAAACATTTGGTCTCACGGAATTGGGATCTATTATGAAGAAGTTATGACGTTTTTACCTGAAACACCTGTTTTTGACTAGTTTCAGGACTAGAGACAAACCCTATTTTCCACGGAGTGTAACTCCAAAAATACAATGACCCATAAGTTGAAGTTCTTACTAAATATACTTGGGTATGTTTTCTCAATGGCATAGCAATTTCACAGTCTGAATCATTGTAGAAAAAAACTTATAGCGAAAATGGTGAGATGACCTGTAAATAACATACCTTAGAAAGAACCATCAAAAGAATTTATCCTTTCTTGCATTTCAACCTTCTTTTCTTCACCTTTATTGATCAGTTTTCACAGGTTTTTGCAAAGGTTTTGTCATTAATGTCAAACTTTTCACTGAGAGTTCCTTCGAAATTCATAAATTGCAAGTTGAGAGATTCGAGAATTCAGAGATTACAAGTTGAGAGAACGGAGGCATCCTTCTCGATATACCGAAACGTGAATTCGTGATTCAATCCAGACCATTGGATCATGGAGTTTCAAGGACCGTCGATCAAAATATAAGCAGAAATCAGATATTGGGAAACAAATAAAGGAGGAGCTCCAACCTTTGACATCCCGATACACAAAATCGTGAAACGCAAAGTCCCAAAAGGCTATGAGCCGTCGATCGGAGCGCAAAGTTCCGATGAGATCAGGACTGTCTGATCCAAAAATACTGAAAGGGACACATGTCACATGATCTACGGTTTCAAGAGTTTTTATTGGAGGTCATGAAGACCCGATGGCCAAAGTACCAAAACCCCGACAACCATCCATCTCGATGAATGATTAAGCCATGTCCATTGGATTAATCATTGGAGGGGTAATATAAGAGTCATATATGACTATTGATCTGTCCCTGAGAAGTTAACAAGAACCATCTAATATTTATTCAGTAGATCAATTGTGAAGCCGTCAGATCATTTCAGGGATCACAATTTGGAGTGTCGAAACACTGCATCACTGAAACACCGAAATGCGAAATGTCGAAATGCAGAGTACACGTGGCAAGAGGTCAATGTTTCGTTGACTGGAAAGTCAAGAGAGGAGTGCTCTATCTTTTGAAATCATGATAAGATGAGGACCATTGGATGTGAAGGACACGTGGCTAGTGATTATCATTTCGCTAACTGACAGTCAAAGGAAGAAAATTCCCCAACCTTCTAACTCCCGAAGTGTGAAATGCAAAAACACCTTTTTGGCATAGGCTGTGGTTACTACCGATGGTCGTATGAGAGGGAGGAGCTAGTGCAAATCTAAGCCCCATTTCGGGGATCACAACATGAAGAGGTGAGATGTCTTCACCTTAGGATTGTCAATATGTGAATCATGAAAGTGCCTTTTTTATTAAGCTTGTGGTCACAGCCAATGGGCATATGGTTTAGCAAAAATTTCTTGCCGAAGTGCTCGAGGCTTATTTCTTTTGAAAAGTCAAAACTCAACATATGCTCATTCAACAATGTTGGTTAAATGATGAAACAGATTGAACAGTTGTTGTTCTTCTTGATGCCTTAGCCAATAATAATTTCTTTAAGGTAGTTGTTCAGTTATTGTAACTAATTCTTCGAAGCATGAGGATTCTAATGTAAACCCTGATTGTCAAAGAAATTGTGTGAGAGATTGTCGGTGACGAGTGGGGAATAATGGTGGAGCCGAAGCTCTGAAAAAGTGAGAAGAAATGATGAAAACAGAGCAAAGATTAAGGAGAGAATATATATGCGCAGATTGATAAATTTATGAGGTTTGGTCAAGGATGCATTCTGATATGAATATATAAATAGAGATGACTGAAATGTCTAATATTTGACAGAGAATATAAAGAGTTGGTTTTCAAGTTCTTAGTGATAGAGAAGGATTCCAGGGTGGTAGGGAGGATCAAGGGGAGGCTTTAAAAGTCTCTTGTACAAGTTGGTGCTTGTACATCTGGGAGTTGTAGCTTCCATTCAGTAGGTGCTGAAGAAATAGAGGTAGCAACCTCATATTGGTTGTAGCTCAGATAAAATAAGAATGTAAAGAGGATTTGGAGCTTGCCTTTCATTCATAAGAAGAAGAGGTTTTTCCCTTTTGGGTTTCCTCATGAAAAATCACCGTGTCACTGTTTTATTTATGTGATTGTCTATTTATTGGTTAAATGTATTACTGCAAGTTAAATGTAAAAGGCATGATTTATTGATTA
>JASDQU010357918.1:0-11842 GCA_032191745.1 Picea mariana | reverse complement strand
CAGACCTTCCACGATCCTCCCAGACTTAGACCACATTGCTCATAACTCTCAGTAGTGGGTCACCCCCGAGCTGGGACTAAACTCCACTCAAGTAAAGGGATTCCTATCTAGGATGATGTATCTCAGACAACAAGATCAACTCCATCACGTGCCAACTCAAACTAACAACCTACAATATCTCATTCCCCACATTCATTTCCCACACCAGGAAGTGTGCCCCTTCTCTGCTCAACAGTCCTTCGGTTGCCCCCCTTCCCTTCCAGAGCTTAAGCAATAGGCTAGATAGGAAGTCTCAAAGCACTATAGTTGTAGTTGGGCTCTCTCAGGAAATCAATTCCCAACAATTCTCTCACCTAGAGAGATTTTCTCATGGGCCTGACAACCCGCCTCTTCAATCCACGGGCCTGACAACCCACCTCTTCAAACCCATGGGTCTAAAAACCTGCTTCTTCAGTCTAACTCTTAAGTCAACTAGGTACTGGTGATGGAAGCAACAAATTTCAGGGTAAGTGTAGGTGATGGTAGCAACTGCCTTCAGGTAAGATGCAGTACTGGCTTGGGTAAAGTACAATACTCTCCCAAGTAAGGTACATGGCGTTGCTCATAACAAGAAGTACAATTTACTGTTGAAGGTGTGCATGATGCATGAAGAGGTTCAAATGATGGAGAAAATGGTTGCATGAATCGAATGGTAGAAAATCCCTCTCTGAGTGAATGGCTCAAGCACTAAGGCCAAACTCTTTGCATGCATGTCCCAAATTGGACACTTGTCTCCATGAAGCTTCATGGGCTCCACTTGTAATTCATTCCCCTCCCATAGGAACTTAGGATAACATAAGTTATGTCCATACCTTAGTCTTTTAGGAATAATATTATAATATTCCCTTGGAGACACGCCCTCTAGCTTAGCCCCCTTTCTAGGATCTTAGCACCCCCATTTCCCTTCCTAATGGAGTTTAGTCCCCCATACTCTTTATCGTGTTTGGTCTACACTCATCGATGTATTAAATTAATGATATGAGTGTTTACATATAAAAAAAATAGGCTCACTGGCCTTTGGCATCTAGGCTCTCCGGCATAGTAATCACATAATCCTTTTGGCCTATAATAACATGGCTCACCAACCTATAAAACATATTTACATTTACATTTACAATTGGGGTTAAACCTAGGGGTATTATAAAAACAAAGGTTCTTTTTTATGATAGTGGAGATGAAAAGGAAGACATGTGAGTCTGCAAGTTCGCCAGTCTAGAATTCCAACTTTGAACTATTATATCAGTTAACCAGAACAATAAATAAATTACAAAGGATTTGAAGTCTTTTAAAGTTAAAATCAACTATTAAATTTCAGAATTATTGTTAAAATTAAATGAAGAGGTGCAATGATTCATTGTCAAAAGACACAATGGTTCAATCTTATACCTATTGAAATAATATATAAACCATAAATTGTGGTGAAAATAAATTGTCTCTGTGGTCTAATTCAGATGATCAAAAACAGAAGAAGAGTCCAAGAGAGTATATGGAACCTGAAACATACACTTGAAGTTAGGGTGGAAGGGAGGAACAAAGGAGGATTAGAGTCCTCTACAGGTTGAAGCATGATACAAGGGAGTAGGTGCTTGAAAACAAGGGAGTTGGTGCTTCCTCAAGTTGGTGATTGAAAACTAGGGAGTTGGTGCTTCCTCGAGTTGGTGCCTGAAAACAAGGGAGTTGGTTTTTGAAAATAGGGAGTTGGTGCTTCCTAGATTTGGTGCTCTAAAATAGGGGATTGATGTTTTCTTGAGTTGGTGCTCAAAAGAAGAGATATTTGTGTCTCCTACACATTGTAACATGTACTTTTTGTGATTGTTATATTTAATTTTTGTATTCAGTACATTCTTGTTGATCAATTGTTGTGATTAATAATTAATTATTATTAAAAATTGTTAAAAATAATCAATATTGATTCAATCCCCCCCGCTCAGTATTGGCCAACATTTCAACATGGATTGGAGGAATTGAGAAGGAGAATTGGAGAATTGGAGATGTTGGAGACATAGCAGATTAAGAATTAGAAGATGAGATGGAGAAAGAATTAAATGTTGATGAAAGAGACCCAACCAAGCATTTGATATCATTTCTAAAGGATATTGGTAATGCAAGGGTGTAAGTTTCTTTCTATGATGGAAATATGGAAGAGAGACTCTAGTGGATTGGATAGGAGAGAACAATATATGATTTGAGTATGAGAATGTCCAAGGCCCCAATAGTGTTTGTTTTTCAATAATGAATTTGAAAGGGCATGCCGCACTTTGGTGGGATATTGGGTAGAAAGACAAACTAGAAAAACAATGTAAGAACATAAAAACCTAGAAGAAAATGATGAGTGAGACCAAGGATAATTTATTTCACATTGATTACCAACAAAATTTGTGCAAGCAAGGGTATAATTTAAGATATATGTAGAGGAGTATATTGAGGAATTATTCAAATTGACACTCATATCAGAACTTAAAGAGTTGTAGTACCAAAGGGTAGCAAGGTATGTATATGGATTGAAGTTCAAGATTCAATATGAGATAAGTACCCATCATTTTTTAACCATGGATGAATCATATCAAATTGATTTAAGGGTAGAGGAAAAGTTGAATAGGAAATGGTAGCATAATTGTAGAAAAACACAGTCAAATTAAGATGAATGGTCTAACGGTCAAATTAAGATGAATGATCTAACAGTCAAATTAACAAAGGAGAAAAACACACTAGTAGAGGCAGAGGTTTTGGAAGAGGCAAGGGTAAATATGTCATTACTTGCTACAGGTGTGGAGTAGAATGGAACAAAGCATCTGAATGCCTAGAAAAGCACAATTTGGGAAGAAGGAATGAGGCCAAGATTCATGTCATGCATGAAAATGAGGCATTGGTTGTGGGAGACAATGGTGTAGTACTTCATATAACAAGGTGAAAACCTTATGTTCATAAGGGTGTTGCTCAAACTTGAAAATAATACTACGAAGGAAGTGAACCAACGAAGAGGGTTTTTAAAACTAAAGGTTCATGGCAAATGTTGCAATTCAATCATAGATGGTGGAAGTATAGAAAATTTGGTGTCCATGGAGGTGATCAAGAAGATAAAATTGAAGTGCATCCCTCATCCCAATCCACATCAAGTTTCATGGCTATAGAAGTATCAATAAGTCACTATGATGGAGCAATGCTTGTTGCGTTTCCATATCAACAACTTTAGTGACTAGGTATTATGTGATGTGGTGAAGATAGACGCATGTCACATGTTGTTGGGAAGACGGTGGTTGTTTGATAGGAAGGTTATCCATGATGATATGGAAAGTACACATGGATTCAATAAGGATGGACATTGTTACAAGATGGAGTCAATAATGGAAGAGGAGACAACAACAATGGACGATAGCGATATTGGAGGTAGAGGAAGTAAAAGTGGTCATCTAATGTTGTTCTCAACAAAATAATTTTTGAAAGAACAAAATAAGGAAAACTTTTGTTTAGTCATAATGACAAATAAGGTATAAGAATGTGAGAAAAGAGTTACATGTCAATAGAGACTCAACAACTTTTGGATGAGATTGCAATGATTGTTTCCAATTATATACCAATGGTAATTCTTCCCATGAGAAGTATTTCACATCAAATGGACTTGATTGCAGGATCAATTCTACCTAATAAGGCTCCTTATTGAATGAATCACACAGAAAGAGAAGAAGTAAATAGGAAGGTGTGGGAATTACTTGATAGGGGTTTGATCCAAGAAAGTTTAAGTCATTGGATTGTCCCAACAATATTTATACCGAAAAAGGGTAGTGAATGGAGAATGTGCATTGATTCATGAGATCATAACAAGATTACTATCAAGTATCAGTTTCCCTTACCAAGAATGGAGGACATCATGGATTACTTAAGTGGGGAAAAGTGTTTTTCAAAATATATTTTAAGATTGGATACCATCAAATTCAAATAAGGGAAGGTGATGAGTGGAATATAGAATTAAATATGAAGGATGGATTGTGTTGGCCCTCGACCAAGTTTTGAGGAAATCTTGGTCAGGTTTGACCACTTTTTTGAATTCGACACAATGATTGAGGAAGGAGCACCCAGGCAGAGCTGAGATCATGGATCTCACTTGTTTTGTGGGCTTTATGGACATAATAAGGGGTTCTTAGGGTTTTTGTAATGGGTTATGGGATGTCGGCCCATGGGTTTACCCATGATTAGGCATTTTTGTAAGGAATTGTAAAAGTATAAATAAGTAAGATTATAAGGTAGAAGTAGTTAAGCAATGTAAGAGATTTAGAGAGCGAAGTCTAAGTAGCTAAGTGCAAGAAGTTATGAGTGACTTGTGAAACAAAATGTGTATGTAAGGCTCTTTACTTAGAGGAGTTGGCTCTGTGCCTCGACCTAGTTTTGGGAAGGAGGATATGGTGCTCAATGCACAGATCTCCTGTCCCCTACGAAGATTGGATCTATTGCTTAGTGCACAGGAGCAGATGAATGTAAGAGATTGAAGAATAATAAAGAAGACGAAGCAGTTGGTGGACGTAGCCCTACATTGGGGTGAACCACATATATCTTGTGTCTTCTTGTTGCTTTGTGCTGTGTTGCTTATATTATGAATCTGCATTGCTTATTATGTATGTTAGATAGATCTATAGATGCTTAATGCTTCACATGTGATAAGGATGAATGAATGTTAGATCTAACTCTGTGCTATGTGCTAAGTGGTTGAAGTGCTTAATATTTATTGTTGTTGCGCCAATCTATCTTAGGGTTTGTTCTGCAATGTTAATAAGGCTAATAAACTAATGCATATAATCTTCGAAGTGTGGCTAGAATACTCTGTGAAGTGTTATAATCTCATATCTGTGTCCCATCTTGGTTACAGACACCCAAGTCATGTAACCCCCCATGCCTCTACCTCGGGTGAGACTTCGCTTGCTTCGCAGGTGTTACTGAAAGGGTCGATAGTTAGGGTTTTGTTGGTGCGATGTTGAAGCGTTGAACCCTGAGTCTGCCCCTGTGCCAACATATGGTTCCGTTTCCCTTGGGTCTGCAAGTCCAAGGAAGAGTACTTGGAGCATGTGAAGCAAGTGTTAGAAAGGTTGAAAGTGGAGAAACTACAAATCAACTTGAAGAAGTGTACTTTATTGTGAGAAGAGTTGGTTTTCTTTTGTTTTATGGTTTCCAAAGAGGTTTTGAAGATGGATCCAGAAAACGCGAAATCCATTATGGATTTCCCAGTGCCTAGATGTACATTTGATGTAAGTAATTTCCATGGTTTGGTGAGATTTTATTGATTTTTTATCAAAAAAATTAGTGGGATTTGTGCAACACTCATTGAATATATGAAGAGGGAATATTTCTAGTGAACAAAAATAGAAACTAAGTCTTTTGCAACCTTGAAGAAGAAGGTAACCAGATAGCTAGTGTTGGCACTTCCAAAGTTTAGCAAGGTATTTCAAGTAGATTGTGACACAAGTGGTTCAGCCATTGGAGTGGTCTTGAGTCAAGATGGTCAGATGATAATATTATTTAGCAAGAAGTTGAATGATGCTAAGAAAAGGTACTATGTTTATCATCATAAATTCAATGCCATTGTTCAAGCCTTGAAGAAGTGGAGACACTATTTTCTACCAAAGGAATTTGTGGTGTTTACGGATCATAAGGCGTTGCAATACCTAAATAGTCAAGAAAATATTTATTAGAAGCATTTGAAATTGATGGAGTTTTTATAGATTTACTCATTTGTTTTAAAACATAGGTATGGAAAGTCTAATGAGGCTTCTAATGTATTAAGAAAGAGAGTTATGTTCTTGAATACCATGACTATTGAGGCTATTAGTTTGGACAACATGAAAGAGTTGTATGCAGAAGACATATATTTATAGAGGCATGGAAAGCATGCAAAGAACCATGGGTACAAATAGGAGGCCATATTTGGATTTCCAAATGAGGGATTCTTTTTTTAAAAATTGAAAATTGTGTATTTCATGGAGTTCATTGAGACTGCATCTCATTAGAGAGTTGCATAGAAAAGGTTTAGGTGGGAATTTTGGAGCAGATAAGACCAAGGCATTGGTGGATGAAGAATATTTTTGAAATAGTATCAACACATATTTTAAGAATTTCATTGAATGTTGTAGAATTTTTCAATTGGCCAAGGGGAGAAATCAAAACACTAGGTTACATATTCCTTTATTGGTAACAAAGAAGCCAAAGAAAGACATAAGCATGGGTTTCATTTTGGGATTTCCTAAGACAAAGAGAGGTTATGATTCAATTTTGTTGGTGGTGGATATATATTATAAGATTGCACATTTCGTACCATGCAAGAATACCGATGATGCTACGAATGTGGTTGTGTTATTTTTCCAAAAACATGTAAGGTTGGAGGGGTTGCTTAGAAGTATCACTTTAGGAAAAGATAGTTGATTTCTTGGACATTTTTGGAGGAATATTTTGAAGAAGACGAGTTCCAAGTTGCAGTACATCTTAGCATATCGAATGCAAATAGATGGTCAAATAGAGGTAGTTAATCAAAGTCCGGGGTGACTTGTTGAGAATTTGGGTATAACTCAAGTTGAATTCATTTACGAAATTTTAGTGAATAGATCCATTAGAAAAATTACATTTAAGTTAGTGTATGGGAGGTCTTCAGAAGGTGTTGTATACTTGGTTAAGTTCTTAGAAGTCGAAGATAAAAGGAGAGTTGTTGTAGATAATTTTTCAAAAAGCATGCATGACATTCATGAGTAGGTTAGAAAAAAGTTACAATAGAGTAATGATAGATATAAGCAGAAGGAAAATTTATGTAGTAAGTTGAAGGATTTTGAAGAGGGTGATACAATGATCACACATTTGAGGAAGGATATATTTCACAGAGGAATGTACAACCAAATAAACTATAATAAAATTGGTCCATGTAAGATTCTGAGATTTTGTTTTGATAAAGCTTAAAAGTTGGATTTGTCAGAGGCCTTTGACATTTCACCAATACTTGGTGTTTTTAAATTATATGAGTTTCATGAAGGAGAAAGGGATGGTGAAGTAGGCACCATGTAAGAATGGGAAGGACAATTACCAATCAAGTTGACTAAATAATTTGATGAAATATTGGCAAAGTGAGTTAGTAGGATGGGGAAGAAACCCATTTTGGTGGATTACTAGTATGGTTGTGTGCAAATAGAGGAAGCATGTATGGGTTTTTCCTACAAAATTTTCTAATAATGAGATCAATGTCATAGGAGACTTTGGGTGGTCTAAGAAAGGGCATGGTGTTTGCACACAAATCGAGGTTGGATGTCTCCATGTACTTTCCAATGTTTTCTTGCGGTGGGTTGTGTCCATGCAATCTCATATTTTTCCTTTCGTCCTCCATGGTGATCAATTCTAGGAGGAATAAATATTTGTGAGACCCCCTGTGTTTAGAGGTCACCGAACATCCTCTAAAAATATATGTATTAGCAAAGGAAGGGATGAGACTATTGAGCTTTACCTATTGGGAGGATGTCGAGAACATGGACATAAACTTTTTTCCAACACCCATGCCTTTTTTTTACTCGAGAAGATATTTCAGTGCGATATAGATATGGACGCCAAGAAAATAGTTCTTTGTACAATAAGCAAGAGTAGGTAATTGTTGGATATTGTCATTGATGTCAACAATCAATGTGATGATCTATTGTTAATGATGAATAACCACAACTGAGATTGTCATTGATGTCAACAGTCAATGTGATGATCTGTTGTTAAATGAAAAATGAGATTGTAATTGATGTCAACAATATATTAGTTAAGCAAGGGATGTCAAATAGTGTGCAAAGATCAAAAGAGAAAATACGAGAAGCGAATAATCAAAAGATCAAAGCTCATAAGGAATATCACATTGCATAGAGAGGAAATCTGTGACTATTGTTGATCACGATAGGATCAACAATTATTCATAATCAAGCTCTGAAGGAAGAACATATTGTAGAGATGTCGTCGAGATCAGTGAAAAGGATGAACAATTGATCATGCACATAAATGGTGAGAGGCCTCAGCAGTTGTCCGATTAGAGTGATAAGCTCAGCAGTCGTCCGATCAAGAGGTTGACCGTGAGATTGAGAATCGTAAAAGGATCGTGACCGTCGAGTTCAGAGCAAGGAGCCATCAATAATATCGATGGACGATAGAGAGCACTGGAGAGGACATGAACTAATAATCGTGGTCCATTAGATCCAGCATAGCTATAAGGAGGATAAGCGTTGAACTCATTCAAATTCCAAAGATCAGGAGGAGGAGCAACGCAAATTGTTAGATCCAAAGATAAAAAGGAGGAGCGAGAGTGGAATATCGGATATCCGGAAATTAGTAGTCGGAAGAAGGGAGGTGCTCTAACCTATGAAATACCAAAACGCAAAATCGTGATTAGATCTAGACCATTGGATCAAGGAAAGTTGATGACCATTGATTTGCTTCGAGAGCCTCAACAACCATCAGATTAAACCCGATTCTCGTCATCCGTCAGATCATATCAATGTGGAAGGATAAGATAAGTAAGGTAAAGAGGCTGTGAGTTAAAAGTGTCAAAACCTTGTCAGTCGTCGGATCACTGAGGCCATGGACCGTTGATCTGTCATGAAGCATTTCGGAGTTTCACAAGTTTCGAGCAAGAAAACTCATATCAAGAGTTCGCGATATGAGAAATCACGACGCACTCCTCTGGCTTGGCCCCTGGTCACAACTGGTGGTCACATTGACGAAGATTAAGGTAGGAGCTAAAAAAGCACTAAGCCCCTATCAGAATTTTTGAGTGTCAAGGAGTCAAGGATCCCGAAATCGAGGAAGTAAGACACGTTGACAGACCATGTCAACTATGACACATGGCGCAATCAGACACTGACAAGTGTCAAGTCAATTTGGCATTTCGGGTACGTGTAAATCGTGAATTTAATGACACGTGGTAGCTACTCGGCACGTGCCAAGTCATCATGTGACGTCAACAGGTTTACGTCACGTCGAGAGTTTCTACTTCGGGAGTTTTGCATCCCAAGAAAATACTCTAATATCCAGAAGTCCCGAACACTGAAATTTCGAAAGGGACACACGTCAGTAGAATGACAACTTCGAGAGATTTGGCATGTTGGATGTCACAAAAACCCGAAGGGAAAAGTGCTGAAACCCCAACATCCATTCATCTCAGTGGGTGATTAAATCACGACCGTTGATTCTAATAGAGCACTCAAAACGTGCACTAGTTCTAGCGCTTGGTCACCACAATTGATCGTATGGTTTCGAGAGGTAATATGAATCGTCCGATTGTTTCAAAATTTTTGTGATCGTGATTTTAGTAAAGTGCAAAGTCACGAAGACTCGAATGTCTAAATGTTGAAATCCCATTAGCCGTCTATTTCGTTAGGAGGATGAATCGTGGGCGTTGAACTGAGAAGTGCTCAAATGCTCATTTGGTCTAAATTTCCTTAAGTGTGAGGTCACTGCCATTCGTCATATTATAAAGAGGTTTGACATTGTAGAGTGTAATGCATTGCCAAAATTGTTGAGCCAGTGGTTTTGTAACGCACGGTCATGTGAAATGGCTTGAAGGAAGCGCCTCCACAGAATCTAGTCTCTGTGAAGTAAAAAATATTTGATATCAAGTATAAAGGATTAAATTGATCCATGACTATAATCAATTTATGAAAAACCTTCACAGTAAAATGAACCGATACACAGTCATGATTAAAAGAGAATAAATCATGAAAATATGAATAAAGAATAAAAAGGAAAAATGATATTAATTGAAGTTAAGATTATCATTTTAAATGAAAAGGTACAATGGTTCAAATAAAGGGACACTATGTTTTAAATTTCACACCAATTTGAAGATTATATAAACGAGAAAAAGTGGTGAGAAGAATGTGTCTATGTGGTTCACATTAGAAGATCTAAAATAAAAGCAGAGTCCAAGATGAAGAACTCTTCGTTCTAAGGTGATTTTCAATGTCTAATTGAAGATCAAGAACAAAAGAAGACAAAGCAATAGTTATGTAATCTAGAACTTGATAAAGAAGACCATACAAGCAGAGGCTGCATCAAACAAGTAGAAAGTACAACAATGGTTGCATGAGTCAAATTCGATGAAGAGCAGAACAATTTGAATTTCATTATAAAATAAGGGTGGTTGGGTGGTGCAAGGGTAGGTTGGAGCCTGCAGAGGGATTTGGTGCTTCATTTTCAGTTGTAGCTGACTAAACAGGGGGTCAAAGCCTCCTACCAGTTGGTGCTAGTGAATGGAGGGAGTTGGTGCTTCCTTGTTAGTTGTAGCTGACTAAACAGGGGGTCGAAGCCTCCTACCAGTTGGTGTTAGTGAATGAGGGTGTGGGTGCATCCTTCCAGTTGTAGCTGGTAAATGGGGTGTGGCAACATCCCTTCAATTGTAGCTGAAGAAACTTGGCGAATGTCTCTCCATCAAGTTGTAGCTTGAAAATAGTTTTGTAAAAGAACATTTTAGTAATGAGAAAAGAGTTGGTGGCTTTCCCTGTTGGGTTCCACGATAAAGTCTTGTGTTCATAATGTTTGTTGTTCATCATATATTGCTTAATTGAATAATTAATATGTGTGCTTAATATGAATGAAGTTAAAAAGAAAAACTAGGCAATATTGGTTCACCCCCCCTCTCAGTATTGCTCGATATTCCATCAGTAATTTGTATCGACAGGACATATGATGGTTGGGTAGATGTTGATGGTGGATATTTCCCCTAAAGAGAGGGACAAAAGAGAATAAAACAAGCCATACACTATAGGAGGGAGACTTATGTTAGGTCTATAGAACAATTTAGTACACAAATTCTAATACCTAATAGGAATGGTGTGGTTAAGTACCTAACATGCCCTCCCCCTTCAAAATTATTTTCCCCCAAAGCTTGAGGACCAAAGAGTAGCTCGATCGTGCAATTTCTTCTTATTGCACTTCTTTGGTCTTTTCTTCAATACGATCATATGATGTACTCGAACATAGATCGTTCACTTTTGAGAGTGACCTTATTCAATGAACTAAATGCACTCATTGATTGTGCTTAGAAACATTATGAGAATCCAAGTATGTTCAAGACACTAGGAATCAAGCGATAAAAAAAAACATCCACATAGATGTAAAATGTTAGTTGTCGTGTCAGGGATCATGTTCCTAATAGAGAAGATTCACATTGAAAAATATCTTTCAGAACTTGCTTATGGCTTCCTCCAAATGTGTGAAAAATATCACACATTTGAGGAAGTATATATTTCCCGGAGGAATGTACAACCAAATCAACTATAAGAAAATTGGTCCATGTAACATTCTGAGATTTTTTTTTGATAAAGCTTAAAAGTTGGATCTATCATATGCCTTTGACATTTCACCAATACTTAGTGTTTTTAAATTATATGAGTTTCATGAAGGAGAAAGGGATGGTAAAGTAGGCACCATGTAAGAATGGGAAGGACAATTACCAATCAAGTTGACTAAATAATTTGAGGAAATATTGGCAAAGCGAGTTAGTAGGATGGGGAAGAAACCCATTTTGGTGGATTGCTAGTATGGTTGTGTGCAAATAGAGGAAGCATGTATGGGTTTTTCCTACAAAACTTTATGATAATGAGATCAATGTCATAGGAGACTCTAGGTGGTCTAAGCAAGGGCATGGTGTTTGCACACAAATCGAGGTTGGATGTCTCCATGTACTTGCCAATGTTTTCTTGTGGTGGGTTATGTCCATGCAATTTCATATTTTTCCTTTCATCCTCCATGGTGATCAATTCTAGGAGGAATAAATCTTTGTGAGACCCCCTATGTTAAGAGGTCA
>JASDQU010357916.1:0-11918 GCA_032191745.1 Picea mariana | reverse complement strand
GAGTTGTTGCTGCTTAACATCCCGATAAATCTACATCCCCTACTGGTGAGTGCCATTGACCTATGTTTCAACTATGTGATCAGTGGATGCCTATTCCATGCAGTTGGTTGATCTTTGTTGGCATCAAGTGTTCTACGATCTCCGAGGTGTCCAATAATTGTAGAAAAAATGGCCGAATGAGGTCCACATTGAAGATTGAGTGCAAGCCAAGGAAGTGTGGAGTGTTCATGTCAAAATCATCGCTACCCACAACCTTGGTGATAATGTAAGGCCAATAAAAAAGTGGAAAGAGCTTCGAATAGGGTCCTGTAAGGTGCACTTTCTACAAATGTAACCAAAGCTTCTCTCCCACTTGAAACTAGTGCAATGTTGATCATGACATTGCTTGCACTTAGCATTGTATTTTTTCAAAATCATGTGGAATTGTTGGCAGATGTGTTGAATCTGCAATGAATCTGGTGGCTTCATCCTATGTCATTGCAAGAGGTAGTGCAACCTTAATGGGGTCCAAGGGTTGGAATCCCAACACCACCTGAAATGGGCTATGGCAAGTGGAGCTATGTAGAGCGTTTTTGTAGCTATCTTGAACATAGGGAAGAATCCCATCCCATGTATGTGGATGCCTTGATTTGTACATAAGCAACATGTGCACAATCATCTGATTGAATACCTTTATCTTGCCATGGGTTTGGGGGTGGAAAACAATGGATTTAGTGAGCTTTGTGTCCAATAGTCAAAAGAGAGAGACTCGACCAAATTGTGTTGAGGAACTTGTCGTATTGATCTATGGTGATGGCTTGTGGTATTCCAAAACAGGGCCACACCCACTCGAAGAAGAGGTTGGCATTATCTGTCGTTGTGACAGACTTCTTGACATGGCAATGGGTCAGTACCCTAGTGGGTGAGGAGAACCTCTCTCTGTACTCTTCCATCATCCCGTCCATTTCCTTCTACTACAATCACAGATGTGGAGACAACCTTTTGCCAAGAATGGATCAAAAGTAAGATGAACTTTCCGGTCTTTGAAATGACCTTAATGCATATCTTAGCATAGATTACAGAAATAGCKATAGGCGAMGCTGCCTTTGTTATTGTGTACAATTGYTTACCCAAAGTAATAACAACACAATGGGGTCTAGAYTCATAGACAACATGTTTCTTCCACAAATATGGTTGGCCTAAAAGAACATAAAAAATATGGCTGGCCTAGAAGAAAACAWTGTTGGCTGACACAAAGATCTCATCCTTGGAGAAGGCAGTCGATGGTGTAGGTTTGTGGGTGTGGTGTTATCGGHAAGTCCAGCCRCTTGACAATCTCAGYTGAAATCAKGTTCTTCTRACTTTTKCTATTGACAATGAATTGTAGTGAAGTACCCTTTACCMACATATTTKWGTGAAAGAGGCATTTCCATTCCTCTCGTTCTTCTGGTTGGCTTGGTTGGACTTTAGTGGTAGTGATAGTGGCACTCGGTTATATATTGATGATCCACTTCCCAATTTATGGATTCGATTGAGAGTCAGAATATTCCTCTAATAGAGAAGCTTTTAKATCGACCACTAGTGACTGGATTGAGTGACATTCTTCGATGTTGTGTGGAGGAATTTTATGGTATTCACACTTCTCATTACCCTTCTTGGGTTGTGACTTTAACTAGTAGTCCTGAGAGCGACCATCTTTTCTCTGTCCCTTTTTTTTGGTTGGGCCTGCCTTTGTCTTCCTTCGGCTATGAGGAGTTTGTAGATCCAAACTCTCGCCTATTCTACTTCAATTTTTTTTCGATCTTGACAACATATCTATAAGCTATACCTAATGATGCAATGTCTAGAAATTGCATTTATGCATTCATGGTCCATCCTTTGTAGTGGTCCTCGTATCTTCCAACATGATAGTACTATTCTTTAATGACATCCCTAAAGTAATCCCAAGTGGGGATTACTGCAAATATTGCAGATTTAGTGAGCTTTCTGTGGGGGTGACTACAAATATTGACCACCTTTTTCTCGCCATGGTTTTTGGGTAGAAAGAAGTGGACTTAATGATATTGGTGTCCAACAATGACCAAAGTCTCAACCAAAATGTGATGAGGAACCTGTCGTACCGATTTAAAGTGATAGTCTGCGGTATTCCAAAATGGACCCACACCCACTCGAAGAAGAGCTCGGAATTATCTGTCATTGTGATGCTCTTCTTATAGGCTGTGATAATGGTCATCTTTGAAAATTGATCAACAAATACACAATCATTTTCGTGCATGGTGGAAGAAGTCCAGACATGTAATCCATCGAGATAAATAACCAAGGCCTCTCGAGAGTAGGAAGAAGAGTGTGTAAGCCTTGCTTCTAGATGGATGGCTTGAAAATGGCACAGGAAGTGCAATATATGATATAGTTGTTGATGTCTTGTCGAAGTTTTGGCCAATAAAAACGTTTATGTAGAATGACCATAGTTTTCTCCATGCAAAAATGTCTTGCCATCGGACTATAGTGAGCCCCCCAATCATCTTTGCACGCTCGCTTGTGGGAACACATAGGTGTCTCAATTGGCATAACATTACATCCTGGATCTGAAAATTAGTGACATTCACTCTTGTCCCAAGAGATGATAGGTTGTGGCGAAGTGAGGATCATCGTGATAAAGTTGGGGCCACTCAGATGCCTCATGCCCATAGGAATGGAGCATTGTGGTGAGCGCAACAATGAGAGAGCTCCTGAATTAGTCAACGAGATGATTTGTGCTTCATATTTTATACTTGATGTTGAGATGAAACTTTTGTAGGTAAGTGTAGGACATTTGATGGCGGTCGTTCTGCAAATTCCCATGTCTGTATGAACTGTAGAGGCTTTTGATCACTGTGGATGATTGTCTCCTTTCCAAGAATGTAATGCTTCCATTGATGATAGACTTGCACAACGGAATACATTTATTTTTCATAGGTGGGGTATTTCCAGAAAGTATCTGAGAGTGTCTCACTATGGTATGCTACTAGATGGCCATGCTGAGGGAAAAACTACCTACAACATAGTCACAGGCATCAATATCAATATGGAACGATTGTTGCAGATGAGGTAAGGAGAGTACTGGATATGAGCACAAGCGATGCTTCAAATCATCAAATGATTGTTGTTGTTCAATCTCATGAAAGTTGTTGGTGCATTTTCTAAGACAAAAGGCATGGCCAACGATTTGGAGAGACCTTATTTATATTTGAAAGTTGTCTTTGATACATCAGTTCATTCATGGGAACCTAGTTATAGCCAGACTCTAGGTTAATCTTCTTGAAGAAAGTTTCCCCCTTGATTTGGTCAAGAAGTTCATCAATTCAAGGAATTGGATATCGATTCCTAAGTGTGATTTTGCTTAATGGTATATAATCAATGCAGAGCTATGAGGTCCCATCCTTCTTCTGCAACAACACAATTGGGTTTATGCAAGGGAAGGAGTTGGGTCAGATGTGCCCACTTTGAAGCATCTCTTGGATATGGTGTTTGATTTCGTCATTTTCCATCAACGAGTGATGATAGACTGGTCCATTAGGAAGTGCATTGGTACTCGAGTGGGTGAGGATAGTCTCTCTCTGTACTCTTCCACAATCATGTCCACTTGCTTCTGCTGCAAAGAGAGTCTCACTCTAGAGGTCACAAATGTGGCGATAACCATCCCCTTACTGCGATCATGGATCACAAAAAAAAATGAACTTCCCGGTATTTGAAATGACCTCACTACATTTCTTAACAAAGATTAAATAAATAATGGTACATGATGCTATCTCGGATATCATGTACAATTGTCTACCCAAAGTGATAATAAAACTATAGGGTCTAGAATCATACACAACATATTGCTTAAACAAATATGGTTTTCCTAAAAGAACA
The DNA here is from genome assembly GCA_032191745.1 of Picea mariana. Lineage (NCBI taxonomy): Eukaryota > Viridiplantae > Streptophyta > Pinopsida > Pinales > Pinaceae > Picea > Picea mariana. The sequence continues at coordinate 8,045 of JASDQU010357916.1, read as the reverse complement.
TAAAAAATATGGTTGGTCTAGAAGACAATATTGTTGGCTAATGCAAAGATCTCATCCTTGCTAAACCCAACTGATGGTGTAGGGTTCTGGGTGTTGTGTTATCGGTAGGTCCAACCACTTGACAACCTTTGCTGAAATCAAGTTCTTTTGACTTCCTCTATTGACAATGAAGTGTAGAGGAGACCCCTTTACCCACATCTATGAGTGAAAGAGGCATTTCCCATCCTCTGGTTCTTCTAGTTCGCTTGGTTGGAATTTAGTGGTAGTGATAGTGGCACTCATTTCGACATCGATGATTCTCTTCCCACTTTCTCGATTTGATTTGTAGTCAGAATATTCTTTTCACTTGGAAGATTTCATCTTGGCCACTATTGACTACCTCTAGTGAAATTGTTCGGTGTTGTGCCTAGGGATTTTATGGTATTCACACCATTTTACCATGTCCTTATTCAATTTATCATTACCCTTCTTGGGTTGTGACTTGGACTAGTAGTCCTTAGAGCGGCCATATTTTCTTTGTCCCTTGCTTTTTTTGTTGGTCCCATTGTTTCCTTGTTTCAGATGTGAGGTGTTTGTAGATCCAAACTCTTGCCTCTTTTGCTTAAATTTTTTTTGATCTTGACAATATATCTATAAGATGCACCTAATGATGAATGTACAGAAACTGCATTTATGTTTGAATGTATCTATGCAGAAAGCTGCAATATTTGAGCACCATATGTCCTTTAGAGTATTTGATACACAATTTGGTGTGCAGGATATGGAAAATATTGGTGAAATATGGTACTTTCTCATCACTTTCGTGACGCAACATGGTCCATCTTGTGTACTCGTCCTAGTATCTTCCAACATGATAGTACCTTTCTTTAAGGACATCCCTGAAGCAATCTCATGTGGGGGCGACCGTAAATATTGCAAATTCCTCTATGTCCCTTTGGTCAGAGTAAGTACCCCACCAGTCCTTAACATGGGGAACTCCCTTGAAGAGGGAAAAAGTAATGTTTTCCGTGTCGAAAAAATTTTGGACCGAAAAATACCCTTCGAGCAGATTCAATCATTTATCTACGACATCCGCATCTATCAGTGCTTCAAATAATGGAATATCAAAATTTACTTGTACCTTGAAGGGGGTTGCATGGTCGCTTGATGAAGATGTGTTTCCTATGGGCAGCCATCGAAGGATATGTGCAAAGTTGTCTATCATTTCGTTCATTTGTCATGCAAGGGCTTCCTCGAGCAACATTTTAAGAGGATCTCCTTCTCCATCATCTTTCTTCTTGTACCCCATGGGTTTTTCTCAGGTTTAACGTAGCCGATCTTGCAAAGGATGGACTCGTTTTTGTCCCAACTTCTTGTACCGAGATCTTGTTACCCCAAAACATACCTCGAAGTACAAAAATATGTGCTGACATGAAAAATTTCAAAATAACGAGTTGGATTAGGTGGGTGGCCACCAATATCCACCTAGGAGATGGTAGGGCTTCAGATAGCTCGAGAAGTGTAGAACCCACAATTACAAAGAATTATAGAAGAACATGTTGAACTAAAAACTGTCAAGAGGAGCCAAGATAGAATAGGTGGGTGGAAACCAATATCCACCTAGATCAGTTGTATTTCTAAATGATTTGAAGAACAATTTATGTCTTGTAATGTATCTGTGAAAGATATAATATTTTTTAGAAGAACATATCCTCCAATGAAAATTAAAGAAGGTGATGATTGAAATGAATATATTTAAGACCAACAATGGATTGCATGGCTACTTAGTCAATTTGGCATGACTAATGAATTGAGTAGACTCATTTAATTGATGAAAATTATTTATCTAGATGATGACAACCATTACACATCAATTTGAGAAGTGCATACCTATGCTATCAAATAGTAGGTTGTACAATAATAAAATATTTTTTAAAAATTGCAATAAAATATGTAACAATGTTGACATTTTCTAGTTTTAGAGAAGTTTTTTAGGTTCTCATGATTCCTAATTTTATTATGTAAGGAACGGTCCATGAGGAATTGTTTGCTTAGTTAATTTTGGATTCTTTGTTATGAATGCATAGATCATTTAGCTGGATTTTATGAAGCAGGTGTGATACATAAAGAGATGAAATATAAAGATGTAAGTAACTCATCATAAAGATGGCATGCAAGACATTTAAAACAATACAAAGGGAAGATGCACATACATAAAATAATCTCTATTTTTTTAAAATTGTGGATAGCATTTTTAGTTATTTATAGTTTAGTTTATAAATAGTATTTTCAAGAATAAAATTGTGTTTCTTTATTATATGAGTATTATGCAGATTTGATCTTTTCACCATAAAACAAATTGAGGAAATATTTTCACCATAAAGATTTGATCATTCACATAACTTTATAAACTCAAGTATTTAAAAATAATTTGGAATGAATCTTTGTTGATTTGAATTCTTAGGTTCATTGGTGTATAATGTTTTATTAAAATAATATAAGAATTTCATCAAATTTAAACAAATTTAAAAGACATTAAACAAGAGTGGCATTCACCATTTTGATATGCTTTTGTTGTGATTTTTTCTCTTATTGGGTTGAAAAAAAAATATTAGTTAATTAATTACTTGAAATGTTTGAAGTCTACCTTGAAAGTGTTTTTGTTAAAAATATTTTGATGTTATTTATGTTCATGTTCACAATACATTTTATTGTGGGATAAACAAAATGTTTACATCTACTCCATATGAATCACATCTTATACTCATTAGACTGTTATCCATTATGATGACATAATAATACATCATTAAAACTTACAGAGTAATCGTATCCATCATATTATGAAGARGGATAATTAATTTGAGGTACTTAATAATTTAAAATTGARGTAACTATAAATTTGTAMATWTTTKKTYYKKTTATGTTGTTTTTTTAATCTAGTTTTAGATTCAAATTTTTATTTTTTAAAATTTACTTTGAAATTTATTTAAAGTTTACTTTGAAACTTCTCTATAATATATTTTGAACAAATTCACATAGATATTTTTTTGTCTTTATAATAATTTTATTTATTTATTTTTATTAATATTTAATGATAAAAGTTAATTTGTATATATTTATTTGTTTTGTTATTTTCTAAATTTATAAATATCTATTATTTATAAAGGAAGAACTATAAACATTTTACATTTATATATTCATAATATGAAACATCTTGTATCTACATGTTCATATATTTTGATATAATTTTATTTTAATGAAAAAAAAACATTAACCTCTTAATAATGTATAAATGTCCATTAAATCACATTTATTTAGTTTTGAAGAAAGATTTTAATGAAAAAAAAAACATTATCCTCTTAATAACGTATAAATGTCCATTAAATCACATTTATTTAGTTTTGAAGAAAGAAATTGTGAAGATATGTTAAAATAGTTTTACATTTAAATCACTTACTTTCTTAATATTTATTTATAAAATTTTCATTGTTTAGTTTTTATTTATAAAGGAAAAGGAAAAGAAAGATCAAATTTCTAATTTAAACATCTATTTAATCTTATTGCATAGTTTTTCTAAATTTTAATAATATGGTGATTAAAAAATTCATGTTTTCCTCAATTCTAAACTCTAATTATATTTTTAATAATATAAACAATGATTAAAAAAAACAAAACATTTATTATAAGATTAACCCATTTCTAATTTGTAATTTTAGCTATTAAATATTTTTATACATCAATAAAACTCTCTTATTATTTACAATTACAAATTTATATTGGAAAACATCTTAAACTTACACATGTGTAAAAGACTATTATACCACATTTCATTTTTCTCTTGATAAAAAGACAAGTTTAAACTCATAGAAGTTCCTAAAGGTTAATTAAATCACATTCTTACCTATTTTACATCTACACATTCATATTGCAAAACATCATAAACTTACAGATCCATAAAAGACTATTATACCACATTTCAATTTTCTCATAATAAAAATATAAGTTTAATCTCAATGAGGTTCCAAAAGATTAATTAAATCACATTCTCTAAAAATAGGAAGAATAAAACAATACCGACTTTTAATGCATTAACTTCACAATTTTTTTCCAAAATAATTTGGGAAATGTTTCCACTAAGATCCAGTTTAATTTTTAAATATTTAATTAAAAGGTACTTTTAGGAAAAATAGATTTATCGCTTCTATTCCAACAAATGATGTTTATGATATATGATTAGATCCACGACATAATTTCATATGACCCCAAAAGGTCATATATCGGGTTAAATGTATATGGTATGATATCATTGGGAACATATTCGGGATTAAATGTACATGTAATGGGTAAATTAATATGGTATGCCTATTAATAAAGGGGACACGTAATCAATGCATCATTGTATGTGTCTTTCTGTGTATATATATCATGTAGTAATCATTAATAACATCTCAATCATGATCTATGAATGTATTGGAGCAATTAGAGGAGGTTGTCCTATTCTTTAAGGAGTTATTGTGTAACTTGTCTCTCTCATCTATATTGTAGTTTTTCTCCATGATCACATTGGTGTGTACTTATAGTTTCTTGTGATAGCTTAAGAATTTATATCCTAACATTGGAATCAAAACATAAGATCCTAGGCTTTTTCTTTGACAAGTGAGTCATTTTGGCATTTTATCAATAATTTTTTTTTGAATTTTCAAGTTGTGAAATTTTTAGTAAACTAAGGAGACATAGTGAAGTATTACTCATAAAAATTTAAAATATTTATGAGATATAGATTTTGGAACTTAAGGTTTGTGACATGTCCTAAAATAAGTTTCAAACTAGTCATTATGGAATTTTCCCTATAATTTTTTTTGAGTAAATTTTTAGTGTGAAATTTTTAGGATCCTCATATCAAAAGTACTTTTGGTAAAACTTTTAGGTTTCATATCATTATTTCTAAATTCCACAAACTTTTAGGAACAGAAAAATACCCTAAATTTCACAACGTATTTTTAGGTAACTTTGTGGAATTTAGAGTATTTTTCTATTTCTAAATTCACTTTCAAACTAGTCATCTTTAGAATTTTTCTATAACCTTTTTTTCAGTTGAAATTTAATCAATATCAAATGAGTCGGATTGGGAATCTTTTTATAACTTTTTTAGGTGATGTTTCATGCTATGCAATTTTAAATATTCCAAGGGTATAAATCAAGGTACCTATAGCATAATGTTTGGGATTGCATACACTATAATGCTAGAAATATTGTACATGGAAGATATGATTTTTTCGGATTGGCAAAGACCCAAATTCAATGAAACCAAATTCATTGGAAACGTAATGGTCCATATAATTATTATAGGTTAAAATTTTAGAATCATATTATAAAACTTGGATGTATGAAATTATGTGCAATCTCCCTCTTTAGTAAAAGAAAACAATGAGTAATTTTTTTTGTAGGAATGTTAACATAAATTTCACTTGGCACATTCAATTTTGGTCGTACTTGTTTCATTGTATTGAAAACATATCAAATTAATAAGGGAAGAAATTCCATACATATAAGGGATCAAATTTCAGAGATACATTAAGTGGACCAACAAGACAATCCTCATATCAAGTATGCTAACTTAAAAACTATTCTAACGTTGGATATGAATGCCTCATTAAGGTGATTCAAAAGCCATTGGAAATAGAAAGCATGCAAAATTATATTGGAAAATGTATGATACCATATTGGACCATTATTTATAAAATATTGACGTTGTAAGTCGATGATTTCGAGTGAGACCTCAATCAATAATCACTGGTCATACCTAAAACTGGCCAACAACTCTTTATTTTCAATATGAAGCATCTAAGTGGTGGAGTAGCTCTAATGAAGATACTAAACTCTAGTGTACATGAGAAAAATTTGAAAAACTTGTCTCAACTAAATGTATTACGGATAAGAAAGTGGGGGCAATGAATAGAATTCAGGATGAGTTAAATGAAGAAAAATAGGAGACCACGAAAAAGAGATATGAGTTATCTAAGATGCTAGACCTTAATAAAAAACTCATAGAGGAGGTTCAAAAATTAAAACAATGAAAGAGTAGCAAAGGAAAGTGGGAAAAGGATTGGTAAAAGGAAGAATTGAAAAAAAAAATGAACAAATATGTAGATTAAGAAACCATAATAAAAAACTACCAAGATATTGAAAAAAAGAAAAGAAGTATGGTGAGAATCAAGAAAAAACAAGGATCTTAAATGAAAATACTACCAAAATAATTGAAAGGAAATTTATGAGAAGGTTGAGCAATTCTGCTATATTCTCGATACAATATATTATGCAGAATAGAAAATATCTAGCAAGAAACGATAGAATGATAATGATTTATCGAGAAAAATATAAGAAAAACATCAGAATAACACCATAATAATCACCATGAAGAGAAACTTTATTATGATAGCAATGTTCACTTGCCTCTTCCATGGGGGAACCTCTAGCAGAGAAGAGCTCTATTAAAATGATATCGAAGACAAAAATTCTCATACCCTCAACTCTTATTTATACTAAATCTATCTACCATAAGAAAAATCTCGAGGAATATCTTCTAGAAGCGGAAGATTCTATTAGGTATTCTTACATTTGACATATTCTTCCTTATTTCTAGGCCTTATTAATATTTTCCTTTATTAATTGGAAAATATATTATTTTACTTACATGAGGAGTTAATGATATTAGGTCCATAACATTCCCCCCCACTTAAAAAAGGTCTTATTCTCAAGTCTTGAGATGAGGAAATTGTTGCAAAATGTTACTTGACTCCTAGGTGACATCTCTTGGAGTTGTATCTTTTCACTGTACTAACACTTCCTTTATGGCACAGTGACAGAGACAACACTCATGCTGGTACAAATTTTATTGGGGATGCAACTAGATGGAGCCTTGTTCATCCAACTCAAGAATACTTGTTTGAGTTTGGTACTTAGTTCCAATAACCTTATATAAGCATGAGACATGAAAAAAGGGTGGATCTTAGAATGACTTGGAAAATCTAACTGGTAGCTCAGACTTGTCCCACGCGTTTGAGAACTGTATATGGACCATAAAATTTAGGTCAAAGTTTCTAGCAATGGTGAGACTTGGGTGAAGTTTTCTTATAAGGTTGCAATAAAAGAAGCACATAGTCCACTCAAACAAATTGATTTCCAGAATGACCTTGATCATTTTGTTTCTTCATGTGATTCCAAGCTAAGGCCAAATTATCTTTGAGGGAATGATGAATGGCTTTTCCAATTGTAAGAGTGTGGTCAACCTCCTAAACCTTAGAGACTCTTGGCATGCATGAGAGAACTGAGGGTGGATTTTGTTCCTAGAATGATTGAAAAGGATCCATGTGAGTATTTGTATGGTAATATGTGTTGTACCACCATTCAAATAGTGGAAACCACTGCACCCATTGAGTTTCATTTCATATAAAAAACACCACAGATATGTTTCCAAACACTTTTTGAACACTTCTTTTTGGCCATGAGTTTGAGATTGATAAGTTGTGATGAGCTGTAGTTGTGTTCTCTGGAGCCTGAATAATTCTTGCAAGAAATTGCTAGTGAAAGTGGGATCTTTATCAGAGAAAATAGAGTGAGGCATGCCATGAAGCTTGAAAATGTTATCCATGAAAAGTTTAGCCATTGTTTGTTTTGTAAATGGGTGTTGAATATCACATAAATGATTGGAAATACAATCAACTACCACCATGCTATCTAATTTATTACTCGATTTAGGTAAGACAACAACGAAATCGATAGAGATATCCCTCCAAATAGCGGGTTAAATGGGGAGTGGTTCTAGAATGTTCATAACTTTGACAAATTATCCTTTGTTGCATTGACATACATCACATTCTTCCATGAAGGTGTGAAAATATTGCTTCATTACCTCCCATAAAAAGGATCGCTTCACTCGTTCATAGGTTTTGGTAAACTCTGATTTCCTAGTTGTGGGTGAAGCATGTAGCTCAGAAAGCACCATGGATTTAATTTGTGTGAACATTTACTTAAATAAAAATGGCCTTTGTATCATAACTCATCAT
>JASDQU010357913.1:0-10171 GCA_032191745.1 Picea mariana | reverse complement strand
TAAAAAACATCGCTTTGAAATGCAAAAGACTCTTCTTCGTCGAAGGTCTCGGTCCCAATTATTTCCATTTGAGGGTTTTGTTGAGCAATGTTCTCTAGCTGGTTGTCATTGGGGAACACTTTCTCGATGTCAATTTCAAGTTCCATATCCTCAAGGGAGAGGTCGTGGATATCACCTTCTCCTCGAGGTCCCTCCTCTTCTTGCACAATGTTTTTTCTTTTCTTCCTCAAGGGAATTTTATGAGAACTTTCAATTTTTGCGGAAGGAGGGTTCTTTTCTCCTCCTCCGCCTGAAGAACTATGGGTGACTTTCTTACTTGGGTATGCTGTTGGAGCACCACTCTGAGATGTTGTATTCTTTGGCATGACAGTCGGGGTTTGGGAACTTTTCTCTCCTAGACCTTTTCCTCTCTGCTTGTATGACTCATTGGTGCAGAGTATTGTCTCCAGGTCATCGGTGTCATGAGCGAGAATGCTTGAGGCATTGTCTCCGTCTTCATTAAGAATAGTGTTAATGAAATAATTGTTGAAACCAACAACCAATAGATGTTCTACAAAAATACCACTAGGGTCGAACCCTTTTACTTTTTCAACATATTTTAAAACGAGGCTGTGGAAGTGGCCCACGAATTCATCAATCTTGTTAATATTTATGAATATGAAATCCCCGACTTTCCAGAGCATAGGTATGAATTGTTTTTTTCTCTTTTCATGGAAAAAATGCAACCAGTAGGTGTACTGCCTTGCTATCTCAGCAACAAACATTTTTTCAGATATGTGGCATGGAAGGAAAGAAGGATTTTATTTGGATCCAAAAATCCTTATAACGTTATAATTTTCCATTTGTTCTAGTGTCCCCTTCCTATCTAGGAACTTCCTCGCCTAGTCAGACGTCTAGGGGGCATTCTTTCCAAACAAAAATTCTTTAAAAATTGAGACAAAATCATTAAAGACTTCATAAAAATGTTGGGAGGCCTTGTGCCTCCACAATGTTTGACACCAAAAGGTTACTGGGTCGAATTCACAGTTTACCTTCTTGTACACAGATAATCTCAGGAACTGATAGCAATGCGCTATCATGAAAACCAAATGAGATGACATAAAGAATTTTTTCTCCTTCTTGTATTGCGCCAATTGGGAAGAGATTTCAATGGAAATCAACTTACCCCAACCGAAGATGGCCTGTTCCTTGACCATAAAATAAATAATGTAAAGAATCATCCGAGAGATGCTAGCCATGGTTTCCTGTCCTATTATCCTCGTAAAAATCCATGCAATTTCCCAGAAGGGATTTTTAAATGAGCCAATCTGCAATCTTTTGATGTCCTCAGGGATGACCACTAGTTTCTATAGGAATTCAAGTAAAAGGTCCAGTCCATTGTCATGGTTTTTTAAGAACTCCCTGCAATCTTCACCTTTGAAGGTGAGCGTTGGCTCGAGAAGCCTCAACATATTACGAAAAACGTGGGGTGACAGAGAGATAGAGGAATGGTCTTGCAACTGGATGATCTGCTGGCTTGGAATGTATCTCTCAGTGCACCAGGTGACCAACTCCTTACAGTCAAAAAATTTACGGACACACCTTGCGCATGCAATTCCAGACGTCCAGATTATTTCCTTCTGGGTAGAAGGAGATGAATAATAGGAATATGCCCTGGACCACTGAAAACTTTGATCCTCGTGCCTGAAAATATTCAGTGTATCTCCATAGAACTGATGTTGAGTTGCTGCCATAGGTTGACAAGAACGTTCCCTTTCTCCAAATTATGTTAGGAATGAATGTTGGAGGGAGATGATATAATCCTCCATAAATCTTGTTTTAATGCGCTTTAATAGAAGATCTCCTTGAGCCTTTCACTTATTAATGACCATCCTTTCGAGCCTGTATGGTAATTTATTGGCATTAAAATCATAGTAAATGTGCATTGGGAAGGGTGCAAGGGTGGCGGGGATGAATGTGGGTAATATGTGACTTGAGATCCTTGTGAACCCGCAAACCCGAGAGCCCGTGATGGTATGAGGCATGAAATTGGATAAGTGTGGGACAACGTGACATCTAGACGGATTCATGTAGGTGGTATGACACTTACATAGTTCATGGAGTCTGAGGATCAAAATGTAGATCCCAGAACTCTTTGGTGCAATGTGTATATCACGAAACACGAGAACATGAAAACTCGATCCCGTCAACTTGGGAACCCGCGATCGTAGAATCAACTAAGTATAGAACAACATGATGGTTGGTCAGACTCGTGATGCGAAGTTGTATATGGAGGTGAGAAATTGTAAGTCCACCAACCCAGAAACCCGCAGTCTAAAATGCGACTAAGTTTTAGAACTAGAAAGGGATAGTAAGAGGGAAGAAATAAAAAGGGAAAAACAGGTAAGTGTAGAAGGAGGAAAAGAAAGGGAGAAAAGAAATCGGGAGAATAGAAAAGGGGAGGGAATTTTTCGGAAGCAGGAAATGAACTCAACAACAAGATCTAACTGTGGGATGATGACCCCCTGTGGATTGTCAAGAATCTAGAATATCTTGTAACCAGGTGCTTCCTCCCATTGGGTTATGGATTCAGATTAAGAATATACAAATTAGTAATAAAATTATGTACACTGAGAATGAAAAGTGCTAGGAGAAGAAACCTTTCATATGTTTCCCATTGACAAGAAACATTAACCTTTTTCCTCTCATGTCTTGGAGCATATATGAGTTGAATCCCAATATCTTTTTGATGACATAGGGTCTGATCCATAGTGCCTTGAACTTTGTGTCCATGAATGGGTTTTCCTTGGCTTTGTTCCAGAGTAGTACCAATTCTCCCTTCTAAAAGTTCTTCATGGTTGTGCTTTGATAAAAATATTTTTTGACGATTTGTTGTCTCTGAGAAGTCGGGTTCAGGGCTTTGCTTCATTCCTCTTATAGCTTTAGTAATTGATTGATCCTTTTATGAGTAGGTAAAGTGTCTTCCATATCTTCAGTATTAACCACAAAGATCTATGCATTAAGATCGGGGTTAATAGGAATTTTTTCCTCTTTCCCATAGACCAATAGATACAGATTCATCTCGGTACTATCTTTCGGGGTTGTCCTTCTTTCCCATAACACTTCTGATAGCTTCAGGTTCCAATTTCTATGATTTCCATCAACAATTTTCTTCAATATATGCGCAAGTGTTTTGTTCTTGGATTTGGCAAGGCCATTTCCTTGTAGATAATAATTCGAAGAATGACCCATAATGATCCCATATTTTCTGCAAAACTCCATGAAGTTTGACCCAATGAAGATATAACCGTTGTCTGTGATAAATTTATCAGGTACACCAAACCTCGACATAATTTCATCTTTGAGGAATCCAATCAATTCTTTAGCGTCAACCTTCTTCAACACCACCGCTTCTGGCCATTTTGTGAAGTAGTCGGTAGTTGTTAGAATGTACATGTGCCCTTTGCTAGATTTCAGATTAACAGGCCCAATGACATCAAGTCCCCATTGGGAAAATGGTTGTTCCACCACAATCGGCTGCAGAGGCATCACAACTTTCTTCATTTTTCCTGAGAACTGTTGGCATGAAAAACATCTCCTTATTGAGGCGTATGAGTCCTTGAAGATTGACGACCAGTAGAATCCAGCTCTGATTATTTTGTGAGAAGTTGCAGTGGGTGCAAAGTGTCCACTGCATATTCCCTCAAAGAATTATTTGATCAGTGCTAGAGCTTAATTCTCATCGATACATCTTAGAAGTATACCATAAAAATTTATTCTGAAAAGTATATCAACAATCAATACATATTGGTTCACCTTCATCTTGAGTGTCCTTCACTCCTTAGAACTCATTGTAACAGGGAATTTCCCGGATCTTAAATAGAATATGATATCTCCATATCATTCTGAATCAGCTAATGGTTCCATGGCTTTGATTGATATCATCCCATCGACCGAGTCTCCATTCTCCATAAGCTTGCATAATCCCTTTCCTTTGATTTCCTTCAATGATTTGATCTCGATATCATACTCTTGAATTTTTGCTAACCAGTTGGCCCATTTTCCTTCCCTCAACTATTGATTTAGGAGCATCTTGACAGGGGACGAGGGGACATAGGAAATAACATTAGAGTTTAGTATATAAGTCCGAAAGTGTGCCATAGATTTTACAAGAGACAAGCCTATTTCTCGATTTCTAAATACTTCAACTCATAATCGTGTAGAGTTTTGCTCATAAAACTTATGGGGAGCTCTTCTCCATTGATATTTTTCTGAGTGAGGATGAACACGTAATGCCTCTGTAGAAAATTAATAGATAATAAAATCCTTTTGAAAATATGGATGAATGAGGATGAGAGAGCTGGTGATGGCCCCCTTGATATTGTTGAATTCTTGCTAAGTATCTTCTTTCCACTCGAACCTCTTCTCTTTTTTGAGCAACAAATTGATGGGTTTTACGATGCGTGTGCAATCATGAACAAATCTTCGAACCAAATTAATTTTCTCGAAGAATGACTGGACTCCCTTCTTGGATGTTGGGGGGTTGAGTTCATTAATCACTTTAAATCTTCCTGAGTCAATGTAAATCCCTTCCTTCCATACAATGTGGCCAACCAACTTGCCTTGAGTTACAACAAACAAGCATTTCTTTGGGTTGAGAGAGACGCCATATGATCTACATATTTCAAAGACTTTTCTTAAATGATGGATGTGATCCTCCCTTTTTCTTGAATGCACTGTCAAGTGATCTTGGAAGTCTGCCATGAATTTTCCTATTAGTTCGCTGAACGCATGATCCATGGCTCTTTAGAATGTAGCTCCGACATTATTCAAACTGAAGGAAATTATAGCTTATGCATATGTCTCCCATGGTGTGATAAATGTTGTTTTTTCTCTATCTTCCTCAACAACTAAAACTTTATTACATCCAGAGAAACCGTCCAACATAGACATGCATGCTGACCCCGTGACTTGCTGCAGCAGAAACTCCATGTTGGGCAGCGGAAAATTATCTTTTATGCTCTCTTTGTTAAGATCTCTGAAGTCAATGCACATTCATATTTCACCGGTCTTCTTCGAATAATAGAAGAACAAGAGGATAAGTCGAAGTAGCAGAAGGAAAGAGAAGTAGTTGTCAAAGTTGAAAGAATGCAGGAAGTCTTGAAGAACCTATCCATGCAAGAAAGAAGAATACCTACCCTGGAGTTAATAAGAGAAGAGGTATTGCCTTTGAACCCTTTGAAATGACATCAACAACACAAAGTAACTATGCTCATAGAAGATAAGAATAAAAATGGAAAGAGGAATTTAGAGATTCATATCACAAGAAAGAAGGCCAGGAAGCTCAATAAGAAGAAAGATAAGTTGCAAGAAGCTACAGAGAACAAAAGGAGGACTTCGCAGAAGGCAGGTCTATAGGATCTGAACCTCGTCGAAATAGCAGAACCACACAGAATGGGACTTTGCCATGGTGAAGCTATATGAGCATTGGAAGCGCCTCGACCGCTAGAATAACACCCAGGAATGGCTAGAAAATCCAATTATGAGAAAATAGGCCATTGAGACTGCACCCTAATGGATTGATTCGTATTGATTGAGGCATTCCTACCCATTGGAGGAATCTGTTATGCCACTTTCTTATTTAACCTATCTGACACTGCGTCGGGACCACTTTTTCCACCCATGATTATCCAAGCTAACAGAGAATCGATTGTATCACGCGTTGTGATTTTTAGACCTCACCATCTACTTGATTACCTCTCTTGTTCATTCGCCTACCCGAGATATTTGGTTTCAAGTGCGAATGTTGGGCACACATAGCATGTTAAAGAAGTCTATGGAGGATATTGTTGTGGACCTCATGGCTGAGAGAGTTATGTCTATAAGAATACATGCGTCATCGACTGGGGGCCTGCAAGCATCCCCCTCGACTACACATCGTTCTAGCCGAACTGCGACTGAGAAGCGAAGAAATCATTGCGATGATCTAGCTAATGCAAAGTAGATCCTGTCGGTCTTGTGAGATTATATACCGCCTTTAGTTGGCACAGTTATCCATGACAGTATCCCATGTGACTTTGAGTACACGTTGATCACTGCATACATCCTGAAGGGGATACGCGTAGTTGGACCCCAGTTAGGCCAAATCCCAACCTTAAGAAAAATGAATTCAACCTCCGGGATAGGAAGAACTATACGATGCTCATTCCACATAGGTATTTGATGAAGACGAATGGGAAGAAGTCACGCATAGTTTCCTAGTCGTGAATTAAAGAGCTCACGCATTCAACGATACTGAACGTGATGAAGATCCCTCACTTTGGCCGATATCAGGAGGTTAACGCTTGCGTTAAACTCCTCCTATTGTGCTATCATAGAGGATATCTATGGCTCAACATATGCATCACTGTGGATCCAACATTGATCCACCTCACTACAAGACTGAGCATGCAAGGACTGGACCCTCAACAGTTCTACCCAGGGAAGACTTCAGATCATTCCCTAGCAAAGGGCATAAAGGAGGACTATGGTGATGTAGAAAAGGGAAAATGAGGCTACAAGGTAAACTCCATCCAGGATTGCACAGTGCGCCTAGCTTGTCAGCTTATAGCTGGCAAGCTCGTCAGAAAGAACCATCCCACGCAGGTCACAGGATTCGTAGTAGACCTCGCAGGAAAGTGCGTAGAAGGAATGCAAATGAACTGGGTGAGTTACCTCATCAACAAGCTCGAGAAGGACTGCCATGAAGCACAGGATCAAGGCTATGAATTCCATTTAAGTTGGTTACTTATACTAATCGCATTTGTCACTTGGCAGATGCCAGAAGGAGCTACATTTCTAGAAGTTGAGCCATCGGAGTTGTTGGCCGCAAGGTTCTCCACCTTGTGGTATACAAATGACATGTTGAAGCAGTGGAAGTCGAATGTTATCTTCCATGCCTACTACCAATAGATGAAGCATGCTATTAAGGCGTTTCCATGCATGAAACCGAACACATTGCACCAGTACAGACCATTAGCGAAGTTCTGCGTAGATCGACGCTTTATCTACATTACTGGGCGCAAGGATGAGAGTAAGGAGGAGCTACAGTCCTATTATAAGATGACCAACGAAGATATGGAGGATATCACCAAAGAATGGCCAACAAAGTTCCTTGTATTGGTGGAAGATGTAGAACTCTCTGACCTCGACATCATTGGAAGTCCCTTGGTCACCCAGTTCGAGCATGATGGAAAGGCTAGCGTGAAGAAAAAGAAGAAAAAAGAGGAAGTGAAGAACATAGAGACTGACAACGCCTTGGAGGAAAGTGTACCTGACTCACCTACAGGAGGATGAGGAGACAAAGTAAATGGAGAAGAAGGAGGGGACAAAGGAGAAAATCAAGACAAATTCGAAGCTACACCACCTCAGGATCCCCCTATTAGAACAGAGGCTTCACAGAAAAGGAAGGCCTCTCTAGAGAAACTTTCGGCAAGAAAGAAGACCCGTGCCAATAAACCCCAGTCGAAGAATGTGCTCACAGAGGACGATGTCAGTCTAATCATTGCAATCGTGGAGAATGATTTAGAGGATATCTTACAGAGACATGGAGTGAAGTAGGAAACACTGTATGAAATAATCAAGAAGGAGCTTAAAGAGATACAGCAAGCCATCCATTCGAGTCGTGCAGTACCTAATGTGACTTCTTCATCGAATATCACAGAATTGGGGGAAGAGCCCACCCAATTATAGAGGATAGGATATGAAACAGAGGCTTAACTTCGTCGAGTCCTTGAAGAAAAGGAACAAGCTATAGAAGCCCCGAGGAAAGAAAATGAGGATATCATGGAGCAACTATGAGTTTTGCAGTCCTGTGTAACTTCCTATGAGAAGGAGATGGATGAAATTCAGGCGATGTTCAAGGAGGACAAAGCAATGATACATAAGGAAAAAGTCTAGTTGCTTGCAAAGAAGACTGCGGTTAAAGAAGCGGTGACTAAAGCACTTCGCTCTGTGTCGGGCTTGGCATAGGAGGAAGAAGAGTCATCCGAGATTCAAGTGGGGAAGCTCATTGAGGCCATTCAACAGTTTCAAGCAAGGGTAATGAAGTTAGAGCTCCAAGCAGTGTCAAGCATTCCACAATAAGTGTGCGATCAGAGGGAGGAAGCCTCCAAGAGCGCAGTTGGAAGGATCAGGACCCTTGCCTTAGAATGCAAGAAGTTAAGTGATCGAAGTGTGAAGACCTACGAACACCTTGCAGAAGATCTAGAGCTGAGGAAATAGGAAGCGCAACTATAGGAGGCCCAATAGTAGACATCCACCATCCAGGCACAGATGAAGTCACTCATTGCAGTTGAGAAAATGAAGAGATCACAGGAGAAACACGGAGTCCAACAACAGGTTACAACCATACAGAGGAGATTCATGGAGGTTACGTAGAGACTACAGCCAGTGCAGGACGAAGCCTGCATGAGTTTTGAAGAGATTGAAGGACAAGGATCACAGCTAGACCAAGTGGTTGCGACAGTGGAATGGTGCCTGGAAGGGCCTGTTACAGAGCAAGTGATTTAGGAGTTCACCAAGCAGGAGGCTCTGGTGAAGCAGAAAGTCGAGGCAGCTCGAGCTAAGCTCGAGGCCTTTGATGCAGTGTTGCCAAGATTTGAGTGACACAGGATGAGTCACAGGTGAGTGTTGGGGGCCTGTTGGCCCTCGACCAAGTTTTGAGGAAACATTGGTTGTGTTTGACCATTTTTGGGACTTCGACAGGCTGGTCGAAGACAGAGTGCCAGGCAGAGCTGAGATCGCAGGATATCATGTATTTTTCAGACTTGTGGACCCAACAAAGGGTTTACTAGGGTTTATGTAATGGGTTATGGGATGTTGGCCCATGTGTTTACCCATGATTAGGCCTTTTTGTAAATGTATAAATAAGTAGCTAGGCGATGTAAGAACTATGATCTACTAGTTGATATTGGCTTAGTGCAAGAAGTTGTAAGTTGGTTTGTGTAAAAGGACTGTGTAAAGTAAGGCTCTGTGCTAATAAGGAGTTGCTTCTGTGCCTTGAACTATTTTTGGAGGGAGGATCTGGCGCACAGGGTGTAGATCTCATGTCCTCTGTGGAGTTTGGATCTGTGGCTTTGTCCACGGGATCAGATGAATGTAAGAAGATTGAAGACTAATAAAGAAGAAGAAGAAGAAGTTGGTTGACGTATCCCCACACTGGGGTGAACCACGTATATCATGTGTCTTGATGTGCTTTGTGCGATGTGATTTATGTTTAGTGTTGTTGTTATAATCTATGATGAATGCATATGATGTTGCTGCTTAGTTCTTAAAGATGAATGAATGCTAGATTTGAATGTATGCTACGTGTTAAGTGATTGGAAGTGCTTGATCTTTATTATTACTGCACTGATCTGTAATAAGGATTTAATCTGCGATGTGAATGAGATTCAAGAACTAATGCATATTGTTGTCTAAGTGCTCTATTAAGTGTTGTGATCACAGATCTGTGTCCCAACTTGGTTGTAGACACCTGAGTCCTACAACCCCCTCTGCCTCTACCTTGGGTGAGACTTCATCTACTTCGTAGGTGTTGCCGAAAGGGCCGGTAGTTAAGGTTTTGTTGGTGCGTTGTTGAAGCGTTGAACCCTAGGTCTGCCCCTGTGCCAACAACCTTATATTTTGTTGGAAAAATAAGATACCACTGTTAGAAAAAAATCAAATTTGACATATTTATTCACAACGTATATGAATAAAAGTTGTATATTCAAAAAGATATTTCAATTTCATACATTTCATCTTCTTACACCATATTCAAATTCATTGTAAATAGACCTTGAATAATCCCTCCAAGTTAACAAATTGTTGTTTTCCCAGGTTTGCATTGCCACTAATGCATCATGAGAGACCATCATTAGATTGCACATACCCTCACATGCTCCCTAGTGTTTTGGTTTATATTTGTGTCCTTTGTTCCTTTTGGAGTAGGCATGTGCTTGAGGATAGGAATCCTAGAGATGCCTTGTTTGTTGACATAGTCACATTAAAAGGAAATATTTTGATAATATAGAATTTGAAATCATCTAAAATTGTCCCACTATAAGATCATGTTGTTTGGGAGACCCTGGGTAATGTCAATATAAACACATATTCTAGCATATGTGTAGAAACCCAATTGAACCCATTCTAGATCTATGTTTATGTAATTTCA
>JASDQU010357909.1:0-11901 GCA_032191745.1 Picea mariana | reverse complement strand
AGGGAAATAATGCTTTTAGATACTCTAACCCTGCTTGCAATGGAGATGTGGTTGGACTACTAATGTTAACAACAATACATGTTGGAGGTTCCAAATTAGTATCACTATTCTTACATGTATTCATGATCATGGTTTTCTTTCGCACTATGCAATTTTTATTTGAATTGGTGGATGTTTGATGATGACCACACCACATTCCATATGTGGGTTTCTTGAAACTAGTATTTTGAGAACCTTATGTCTATAGTTTTTTCTTCCAATGGAACTTGCAAGATTGGAATTAGATGTTCTTTTAAAAAAGTGATTGAATAAATTTTTGGGTACTCCTTTGTTGGGTCCACTACATCTCTTGAACTTCCCTTCCAAATTCATTTCAATAAGAATCACTCAAATTTTTCATAGTTGGAAATTCCATTTCGTCCATAAGGTACTAGTGCAAGAATGCATTGGTTTTGAGAACCCTCAAGCATTTAGGGATTTTATCATTCACCTTAATCAATGTTTGGTGGTACTTTGCAATGAAGTTTAGAATAAACTAGCCTTGCTTTAAGTACAATCTATGTCACTATATGTATGCATCATCAAGGTGTCCCATGGGATAGAAGTTATCTTTGAAGGTTGTCTTAAATTCTTCCCTCATGGTAATGGACCATTGTTCTTATTCTATATGATGGGTAGACTATCACCACCATAAGATTTTATTTTCAACAAATTTGAGAGATACAACAACATGAACTTATTAAAACTATTGAAATCAATGAAGATCCTTGTAGAGGATCTCACCAGTCAATTGAATCTAACGAAATTTCTTCTTAAGTGGATGCTAATAATACACTACCAAATTCTCAATATACTCCAAATTCAATTAAAAAATTAAAAATATAAATGCAGCAAACCAAGCCTTAGTAGATGGTGTTCTTTTTTATTTGTAGAATGATATTATTCCTAGAGATATTCTAGAAGATTCCAATATACCAGGATAGCTTCTATAACCTAATTGATTAGAACTAGGTGACCATCTTTTGATATCCACCTGAGTGCACCAGAGATATACTATTTTTAAATCTTTGATCTTTATGAGATCATCAATCTTGGGTAGCAGTTACCAATATTTCCAAGAAATGTTCCCTATTCAGGAGTCTTCCATGCAACTATGCAACTTATGCAAAAAGACTTTGATGATATTCTAACTTTATATTGAGCTTACTAAGGAACACAACGCCATAAGTTATGGAAGACTAAGTTATTGGAATTTATGAAGACCTAGGTCTAAATAAGTCCACACATACCCACTACATTTCCTAAATACAAATGCACACATTTATGAGATGTGAGCTAAATAATATCACAAAACTTCAATTTTTGGGGGATTGGTTAATTTCATCTAGACAAAGGTGCAACAACGTGTTTTTGAAGAAGTGAAGATGTTGAAGCTATGCACTACACCTATGCTTACACTAGTATATGTTTCTCATCCTTTTGATATATAAGATGATGCATATGACTATGGGATAGGTATTTTTCTGACACAACAATGTAATTCCATTGTGTTTTAATTAGACACATTCAATGACACAATCCACAACTTTTGAAGTTATGATAGAGAGATGTGCTTCATTGCTAAAGTAGTTCACTAGTGGAGACACTATGTATAGGGAAAATAAATTGTTATTCAATCTAACCATAAGACAGTACATACCTAGAGAAAAAATGAGAACACGCCACATATGAAATGGAATTTCTTATAGAAATTCCAATTGGTTATCAAACATTTAAATTGAAGAGATAAAAATGTATACTATTATTCGAGTCGACTACCAATAGCATTCGCAGTGGTTCTTAACACAAAAAGGTGTGATATAGAACACTAGAAAGAGTTCTACAATACACACATAAATTTTGTGAAAGTTTATGCAACCATTCAATAAGGATGCCACACTACCTACACAAGACTTATTATTAATTCGGTTGATTTTCATATGAATAAAGATCTTTTGTATTGACTTGATAGGATGTGCTCACTTGCAAGTGAACCTAGGGATTTGTTGATTTGGTAATCTAATTTATTGAAGTTGGCTGGGCATTTTGTCACATAAAATATAGTTGCAACTTTACACCAACATTTTTATTCTCCATGTATGAGGCATGATGTTGAGCACCACCTCAAATTTTTTGTTTCATGTTCGATTGCTAAATTGAAAAATCATCATTTAGGTATGTATAATATTTTGATTATGTCCTCTAGATATTATGAATCTGTCAGTGTAGGTTTATGGTTCACCAATGGATAAATTCTAACATGAATGTATGGTTCACCATATCCATAAGAAAATGATGGTTCCTTTGCCATCCCCATGCTAGCATATTCACCTCATGCCTTCAATGGTGCCTTTCATCTAGAATCAATGGCACATGCCCTCACTAATGTCACCTTACAATTAATATTAGTGCCTTCAATGGTTCCTTTTCAAAATATTGATAATATCGCCTCACCATCATCAATGCCTTTGATGGTTCCTTTTAACATCATTACTTCATGTCTTCATTCATGTCAACTCATGATAATTCCACCTCTAATGCCCTCACTAGTTGTAGGCTAGCATTTCCAAATTTCACCCTCCCTCATAATAGTTGTTTCCTCTGACCTCTATTTCCTTCACTAGTTCAACCCTACGGTGTTAATATTAAGTGGGAATTTGAGGAAACAAGGCTTCACCATCTAGACCAAGGTGCAACAACATGTTTTTGAAGAAGTGAAGATGTTGAAGGTATGCACTATAGCTATGCTTACACTACTATATGTTGCTCATCCTTTTGATATAGAAGATGATGCATATGACTATAGGATAGGCATTTTTTTGACACAACAATGTCATTCCATTGTGTTTTACTTAGAGACATTCAATGATGAAATCCACAACTTTTGAAGTTATGATAGAGATATGTGCTCCATTGCTTAAGTAGTTCACTAGTGGAGACACTATGTATAGGGAAAATAAATTGTTATTCAATCTAACCATAAGACAATACAAACCTAGAGAAAAATTGATAGCACACCACATATGAAATGGAATTTCTTATAGAAATTCCAATTGGTTATCAAACATTTACATTGAAGAGATAAAAATGTAGACTACTATTTGAGTCAACCACCAATAGCATTCGCAGTGGTTCTTAACACAAAAAGGTGTGACAGAGAACACTAGCAAGAGTTATACAATACACACATAAATTTTGTGAAAGTTTATGCAACCATTCAATAAGGATGCCACACTACCTACACAATACTTATTATTAATTCGGTTGATTTTCATATGAATAAAGATCTTTTGTATTGACTTGATAGGAATTTCTCACTTGCAAGTGAACCTAGGGATTTGTTGATTTGGTAATCTCATTTCTTGAAGTTGGTTGGGCATTTTGTCACATCAAATATAGTTGCAACGTTACAACAACATTTTTATTTTCCATGTATGAGGCATGATGTTGAGCACCATCTCAATTTTTTTGTTGCATGTTCAATTGCTAAATTGAAAAATCACAATTTAGGTATGTATAATCTTTTGATTATGTCCTCTAGATATTATGGATCTGTCAATGTAGGTTTATGGTTCACCAATGGATAAATTCTAACATGAATGTATGGTTCACCATATCCATAAGAAAATGATGGTTCCTTTTCCATCCCCATGCTAACATATTCACTTCATTCCTTCAACGATGCCTTTTAGCTAGAATCAATGGAACATGCCCTCACTAATGTCACTTTACAATTAATATTAGTGACTTCAATTGTTCCTTTTCAAAATATTGATAATATCACCTCACCGTCATCAATGCCTTTGATGGTTCCTTTTAACATCATCACTTCATGTCTTCATTCATGTCACCTCACGATAATTCCACCTCTAATGCCCTCACGAGTTGTAGGGTACCTCTTTTTTATTTAACGAGATTGAGGATGATAACACATGCTCGATATAAGTCACCTTCGGTAAGCTCCTCTTCCTTTATTTAATGAACTGGAAGAAGTAAGGGTTCATCCCCAGATGGGCCCTTCAGTGTGTAATTTTGTGATTCCATAGAAGGAAAACTCGATAGTTTTTCATGTTTAGAGATTTTGAAAAGAACTTAAAGGAGACTCCAGGGTTGTCCTTTTTCATAATTTTAGTTTATGATGTCCAAAAAAATATATAACCTATTACTCGAATGATGCCCTTTCAAACCTTTTAACGAGTGTGAAAGGAAGAAAGATCACTCAGCAATATTTTCATGTTTAGAGAGCCTAAAAAGAGCCTAAAGGAAACTCTAGGGGGTTAATTTTTCGTATAACCTTTACAAGTCCGAAAAAAGTGATAAAATTATACTTGATCACATTCTGATGTAGTTATGAGCACGAGAAAGAACAAAGACTAAGCTCATTGGCGTTATGACGTCTTCGAAGAATCTCTGCTCAAATTCCTACAGAATCAAGTTGTTTTGGGCAAAAGATATTAGTAGCTTCTCAAAAAATGACAAAAAACCCAAAAATAAACTTTATAAAATGTGAAAAGGAGAAAAGGAGAAAAAAATTACCAAATTGGACATATCAAATATAAAATTAGGGCAAGAAGTCATTTTCACCTTTGTTTTACTATTCTCCTTTTGCCTTTGAGTTTTTTCCTCTTTTGGAGTGATTTTCAGGAGTTTGATTGCAAGAGTTGTGGGTGAACGTTTACGAATCCATCTGGATCGAGTTGGTTCTCTCCTCTTTCTCATTCATTTGCATGTTTTTTATTGAATTTCAACCTTTAATTTAAGAGTTTGGACTCCTTGGGAATCCCTAGATCACCGAACTTGATCGACGCTCCCTCAAGCAATTGAGGGGAGAACCGATCAAGATTTCAACGCCCTGGTATGTGCATTTGGGTAATGCTATCATTCTATTCTCTCTTTTTAAGGAGTGCTAGGTGCAAAAATTAAAAAAAAAAAAATGATTTTTAGGCTGGAAAAAAGGTAAATGTTTCTTTAAAAACTTAGCTAACGATGATAAATCCATGACTTTGTAGGTTTTCCTCATAGATAATCATGATTGAATGGAAATAACGCGAACATGAATTTGATGACATCACTTCTTTACAAGACCCTCAAGCAAGGGAGGCCTTACGAAATTGTGGCTTGCTAAAGTACTTCAAACCCCAAAATATGAGGAAAGAAGTTCTTTTACTCGAATATTTGATCGGTTTATGGGATAATGACGAGAAAGCATTCTGAATAGGATCACACATTCTTGAGGTCAGCATGGATGATGTATACTTCCTAATGGGGCTCTCAAGGAGAGGATCACCTATTATTTTGTCTCGACATCGGTCCAGTCCATGATCGACAGAGGTATATGTTGCCCAGTACTGCATACCAAGGTCACGCTTGGTAGGAGGAAGGATTTTCATAAAATAAGTGATGTATTTATCTCTTCTATCCATCCAAGGAAATGAAGGAAGTAATAGTTCCCATATCGCTTCCAAGTCCCAAATATCTTATGTCATTCAGTGCTTGGAGCCTAGGCTATTCAACTGGAGTGCAAGGTTTTTAAGGAACATTCAGGAGCATGTCTCCAAATGTCGAATGGGTAGGAAAAAATAGTTTGGGTATGGATCCTTCTTACTCTCATTTTTCCTGGAGCGAGTTCCATAGATGCAACCGTAGGTTGCATTGATAGCACACCCCATGATTGAGCCCTGTATGGAACAGTGGATTAGTCTTTCCCCTAGGTTGGGAAATGAACCTTCGGCCTTTCAATTTATTGTTGACTTCTTTGCATGGTGGAGGAGGCAACTGGTGGTGATCAAGGATTTTCCATATGTTGGGGTGGACTTCAGGGGTAGTGTATATTTAGTGCTTCCCGAGGGTTCACAGTGGGATGTATCAGGTACGAGATATCATAACCTTGTACCAATACTTTTCTTTTTTTTTTACATGTTTTTTGTTATACGATGAGGGATCTAAGCCATTTTGTTTTCATCATGTTGAGAGAGGTGTTTCACGTCTGGTAGAGATTCCAGTACTAGGACGTTGCGGAGATGATCAAGCAGCAGCAAAGCATGATATTGGAGTAGGAGTAGTCTAAGAGGTGGAGAGGAACCTTCATGGTTTGACCATGGGTGTTCCCTCCATGAGGATGCAAGATGTACACCTACACCTTCAGAGACATACAGTTGGGGCGAATATCTTAGTCATTTGATATGACGAGTGGTGAGAGAAGTAGTGTGTTATGTTGAGCACAATGTGGTGCAGGGGAATGGGTAGAGTCTTTGTACACTTTTGGTATTTATGATGGTTCTGTGGGAATAAAAGGCCCATGTTTTTCCCTGTTATGTACTTTTGGACGATGCATTTTGAAAAAAAAAAATTGCTATCAAGCTCATATATAAACGAGATTTGCAGTGGTTACTTATGTTGCATTTTTGTTTTATGTGATATTTTTGTTCATATGCTTTATGTCCCAAATGTTTATATATGTGCAATATACCAATCTAACATATAATTTGCTAATGAATATGTAATCATATTGAGTTCTCTCAATATATGTCTGTATTCTAGAAATTCAAAAGATCTTTCGAGACGGCAAACCCTTAGATGGAGACGTAGTAAAAATGGGTTATGAACGACGTACTCACGATTTAGTTGATAGACCATGAGTTGAGAATTAAGGTTGATAATGAATTGAGATATACCTAGAGAAGAGGCTTTGGTTAAAATTCCAATGATGGCATGATATTCTGCAACATTATTAGTCGCAGATCCGAGGAAAATTCCTCTTGAACTCACTAACTCGCGAGAGTGGTAAATGACCCAAGCTGCAGAAGCGATATTCTAGGTATGTCGACTAGCGCCATCCACAAACCCAAAATAGATGGGAAAGGATGATTTCATTTGTGCATTCAATCACAAAGAAAAGTATAAGCAACTGGGGAAAAACTCATGAACGCAAAAGAAAATACACACCATGTCAAAAGTATATAGTATAATAATGTACAAAGCACACATGCAAGATATTCTATGCATAGTACTTCTTGAGGTAAATCCCATTTCGGGGCTCACCAAGAGATATCCCATCATAATCTACTAACTCATAGGTGTCTATATGTAATACATGTTTTATGATGTATGGCACATGCCACATGGGTTCTAAATTTCATGCCCCCAGTTTGTCATGATCTTGATCATAGACCAGGACTAGATCTCCTTTTGCAAAAGCGCGAGGTTGGATGGAATTATCATATTGATTTTTGATGTGTTTTTTATATGTATCGTTGATGAGAGTAGCATTGCGATGGGTTTCATCCATCTTGGTTAGATATAAAAATTGTTCCTCTTAGGTAGAAGTATGGGGTAGGAGCTCTACAGTGAGATTCAAAGAGGAAATCTCACATTCGATCGGTAGCACCGCTTCTATCCATATACCAATTGGAAGGGTGTAAATCCAGTGGTGGTTTTAACTGAAATTCAATAAGCCTAGAATGTGGATAAGAGATGAAAATTCCAAGAGGTTTTGTTCGCTCCCACCATTCTTTGAAGCATGGTTTTCAGGACTTTGTTGATGGCTTCAACTTGTCCATTTTCCTAAGGGTGGTAACGGGATGAATTTTCATGGTGAAAACCTAAATTGGTGCATAATTCACCCATCATCTGGTTCTAGAAATGGGATCCATGGTCAGTTACAATAGCTTGAGGGACATCGAATCGAGCGATGATATGATTGAACACAAAAAGTGTTGTAGTTCAGCCATCGTTAAGGAATGTGGGCATAGTCTTAGCCCATTTAGTAAAATAATCGGCGGCAATGATAATATAATTGTGCCCCCCGACTGAGGTGGGTTTACATTACATGAAATCGATACCCCATTTGAAAAAGGGGTTGACAACAACAATGGGATGAAGTGGAGTTGGGTGGGTACGTTCTTTCTTCTGAAAGATATGACAAGGTGGGCATTTTTTAATGGCCTCAATGCAATATTTGAATATGGAAGGCCAAAAATAACTGGCACGTAAAACAATTTGGGTTGTAGCCATCCCATAAAGATGACCGCCACAATCTCCAAGGTGACATTCATTCAAAACTTATTTAGCCTCTTCATGGGTTAACAAATGTCGTAAGACAGTATCAATTCCATGGTGGTACAAGGTGTTTCCAATGATAAGGTAGCGCTTTGAATGGTGTCTAATGCGACGTCGTTCATCACATGAAATGTTAGTTTGAAAGTGTTGGGTTTGGAGATAGAGAAGAATGTATCCATACCATGTATCGGACATTCTAATGAGGAATAGGGATTCATCGGGGAGGGAATCACTGGTTTCAGTATTCTCATCAGTATGGAGAAGATCACAAATTAATTCCTCAAAAGCCAACGACTTTCTAGCCTTGGATTTGGAAAACTCAAGATCGAATTCTTGGAGAATGACGATCCATTTTAAATATTTTCCCCCAAGTACTTGATGAGTCAATATGCGGTACATGGGATTCGAGTCTGCAATGATCGTGGTAGTGCGTAACATAATATAGTGGAGAAATATTTGGATGGAAATAACCATTGCCAAAGCCAACTTTTTGACATGTGAATATCAAAGTTCAGGACCTGATATACTCTTACTCAAATAGTGTATCACATGTTCGGTGTTGTCATCATCCTCTTGTACTAACACCATAGAAATAGTGGAAGTAGAGGCATCCAAATAAAGGATATAATATTTCACATAATTTGGTGGATGCAAAAGCGATGTATTCGTTAAAGCATGCCTAAGAGCATCAAAAGAGCGTTGAGCAGTTGCATCCCAAATGAAAGGGGCATCTTTCTACAGCAATCTCATGAATCCTTTAGTGATTTCAACGTAATTGCAAATAAAACGGCGAAGAAAGTTTTCCTTCCCTTGCAAAATTTGCAGTTGGGTAAGGTTGTTGGGAGGGGGTAAAGCGAGAATGGATTTGACTTTTAAGGGATCCACCCTAATCCCATCTTTGGAAACTATGAAGTCGAGGAGTCTCCCTGATTCAACAGCGAAAATGCATTTATGGGGGTTCAAATGTATATTGTAAAACCAACATCAAATAAAGATGGTTCGTAGGTGACTAATATGGTCTTGTCGATGAGTCAAGTGAGTTGGTAAGTCATCGAGATAAGGTTCAATGATATGTTTGATGTCATGGAACACATACGAAATAGCCCGTTGAAAAGTGGCTCCAATGTTTTTAAGGCCAAAAGGTAATTTCCAATAGGCGAAAGTCCCCCATGGGAGATGTAGGTTGTTTTGTGTTGATCAGTCAGTATAATTTCGATCTGGTTATATCCAGAAAATCCCTCTATGAAAGAGAAAATGACGCTTCCGACGCAATTATTGATAATTTGGTCGATAAAGGGTGCAGGGTAATTGTCCTTTGGACAAGCCTTATTAATATCCCGGTAATCGACACAAACATGAATGGTCCCTTGTTTCTTGGTGACCGGAACAATGTTGGAAACCCATTCGGTCAGAGGGACAGGATAAATAAAACCAA
Organism: Picea mariana; assembly: GCA_032191745.1. Lineage (NCBI taxonomy): Eukaryota > Viridiplantae > Streptophyta > Pinopsida > Pinales > Pinaceae > Picea > Picea mariana. The sequence goes on along the minus strand of JASDQU010357909.1, from coordinate 2,369 downwards.
ATTTTAATAATTTTTCAACTTATACCTTGATTTCTACGGTTTTTTTAGAATGAATCGACAAATTTTTTGTCTCACAAGTTTAACTCCTGGTTAAGTTTTGATTTCATGCACAATGATCGAAGGATCAATCCCTAACATTTCTTCATAGCTCCAGGTGAAGATGTCACGAAATTATTTAAATAATGCGGTATAAGTTTCAACTTCTTCAACCAAAATATTGGCACCTAGTTGTATGTTTTCCATAATACCTTCTTTAATGGATATGTCGACGGTAATCGTGTGAGACATATTTCCTAAATTCCCCTCGGAGATGGTATCCTGAGTGAGTATCTGAGATTGGGGAGAGTCAGCGATATCGCTAGGAAAGATAGAGGAAATATCTTTCTCTATTTTATCCAAACTGGGAAGAAAGGATGAACAATGGTGGTTGTCATCCCATGGTGCCTCCTCGATACTAAGCATTTCCATAATAGATTCATCTGATGGAAAAATATGTAGGATGTAATCGAAAGTAGAGGATAGGGAATCTAACTAGGATGATAAAAAATATGTAGTAGATGCTAGTAGATGTTGGTCATCCAATGAAGGGGAGGAAGAAGGAATGGCGTTGTATCGGGCCTCTGCAGGACTAAGTGGCATAGTGTCACCTAGTGTATTGAACTCTAAGGGACTAGGTACGATCCAACGATCAGATGATTCGAAGGATTGATGTACCATAGTTGAAATCATATTAACCATTGCAATGTGTTTCATGGTTGGAGGAAGAGATGTAGGGAGGGTACCCATGAGTGAAGAATCTTTCAAGAGACCTGCCATGACACTTTCATAAGTAATTTTTGAGTCTCCCAAGAAAGGAATATTGTTGCTCGTTTGAGTGTGAGCATCGGGGGTGCAGTAATATAATTGATTGATGGTCACAATTTTTCCTTGATGTGGGAATTGGACACATCAAAAAACCGATGAAGCAATGGCATTCATATCCTAGAACCAACTTCTCCCAATAACAAGTTATAATTGAGGGGAGCATCGACTACTTCAACATCTACAGAAATAGTTTTACCTCCCTGTTGAAGGACTAAAGATTGTAATAATCCATGAGGTCAGAAACCTCTTCCATCAAAATCTCTCAACATGGTGGGAGATTGATTAAGACCAGGTGACTTAAGGCCTTTCCAGCAATCCAAGGACATGAAACATGTGGATGCCCCCTTATCCAAGATCATGTGATGAATATGTTGATTATGGACAACAACATCGATTTGGAAAGCAAGTTGGTGAGAGATTCGTGATTTAAAATTATCCAAGTTGAACGTGATATTATTGGATGACTCAAGATATATAGCTCTGATGGCTACCAAGAGAGTTCTATGTTTGATAGGGAAGTGTTGTAGAACTTTGAGAGCTGACATAGAGCAAGGTGCTTGGGCCAAATCTTCAACAATGTTGTAGTTTTGAGCAGCATGTGAGATAGGATTAAAAGTCGACTTTCGAATTGTGCTCTTGGGTGGACATAAGATAGAGTCAAAATTTGGTTTCTCAATCTGGAGTGGTCCAGACAGAGGAGTAATTGAAGTGGTAGGTGGATTCGGTGTAGTCCCAGTAGTTACTTTTTCCTTATCAGCTTTACCTGGTGGTGTGGCATATAGTGTAGTACAAGTGGTCAAATCTACCCCATTAAACATGTAAATGTGCGCACTCGATGAAGCTTCCTCATTAAGGGGACGATTTGTGTTACTTCTTGCTGGAGGTGCATGATTTTGTGCAACCAGTGACTGTTGTTGTGGAAAAAGATGTGTCAAAACAGTAGATTGAGAATTTCCTTTAAAAAATTTAGCAACTTCATCCCGATGGGGAAAGTCTCGTGTGTAGTGATCTTCACCACAAATGAGACATGGAAATTTTGGTTTTCATTGCGGTTGCTTCTCAGTAGCAGTTGGTTGGGATTTTTTTTTTTAATTTTCGGTTTGATTATTGTTTTTTTTAGGTTTATTCTTAGTTTTCTTTTTTTCCCATGGCTATGGAAGAGAAGCAGACTGAACTGCATTCACTTAGGATACTTGATTCAAGGTGGATTTTGATGAGAGTGGATTCGACCCGATAGCTGGGGTAGTGATTGAATGATTGGTTGTGTCGATCGACTGTGAACTGGACTGGGTTTTGACAGAACCGATAAATCCATCCAAATGAGCGGTGGAGGATGGTTTTGATGGGTCGATTGATATACGAGGAGCATTTGGAATCAATTCATACAAAGTATCAGATTGGGAAAAAACCAAATCCAGATAATGGAAATGAGCAATGGCTTCCTCTTCTGTAACAACACCACCTATGGCTACGTCACAAGCAATAGGAGGCAAAAGAGATTTGGT
>JASDQU010357906.1:0-11901 GCA_032191745.1 Picea mariana | reverse complement strand
ATGTGGTTGGTCTTCAAACCAAAGTTGGAGTTTCTCCATTCTTGATTCACCTTCCTTGTGTCCTCATCATGAATTTCATGGAATGCATTTTCACTTTCAGGTGTCTTGTCTGTTACGAAATTTTTCAATATGTCCATGATCTCCCCTTTTAAACCATCCATCTTAGTATCCAACTTAGATTCCATTGAATTCATCTTCTTTTGTAGTTCATTTATGTCTCTACGCATTTGTTCACCTTCATTAAGAGTGCAAGAAGGATTTTATGGAGGCTTAGTTGGTGCAAAAGTTCCCTTTTTCGGTGGCATGTTGGCCAAGTATCACTTTTGAACCTTGATTTTGAGGTGGTTCTGGTAGACAATATTTCTTTTGTTGTATCTCCCAAGATTCAGCCCTTTTGGGTATGAAACTTTATTTTATGTAGTTCTCTGATATTTATTCTCTACAATTCCATAGGTCTGATCAAAATTGGATGTGCCAAGTGGAATTTACGGTAACTTCCCCACAACTTGCTGATTTTTGTCTTTTCCAGGAGATCTCACTTGTATAGCATGCCCCACACAAAATAATCAATATAAATTCTGCAACTTACACTAGAAATACTACAGACTATTCACGATCCAATGAAACCAATCCCACTCAATTTGGATACTCTAGGAAGAAGTTATGATTGTTTTACCTGGAACACCTTTTTGATACTAGTCAATAGGACTAGTCAGATACCCTATCTTACACAGGGTGTATCTACAAATTTAAGATGACCCAGAAGATGAATGTTTTACCACATATAGCTTAATAATTTCTATAAATATCCCCCAAATTTCAGGGTCAAACATTACGGAAAATTATTTATAGCAAAAATGCCGCAATGATGCATTTCAAGATTATTCTAGAACCCTTTCTTGTATAGGATGTATCTTCGAAAGTATAAGGCCTCAAGATCTGAATTTTGAACCCAACGTACCTTGATCAGTCTACTAAATATCCTCCAAGCCGTTTCTTCTGAAACATTGTAGAAACAAAGTTATAGGAAAAATTTTAAGGTATCTCAGATGTAGCAGCGAAACCCCAAGACCTTGAGCTCTGATACCATATGTTAAGAACCAAATACCAATATAGCATAGAAAAACCTCAGAAAAAGTACTCAACGCCTTGAAAAAGAGACAATTTCAGATAATAATCCTCTTCGAGGGGGAAACCTCTTTTTACCCCACTTAAATGTTCAAGTACAAGATGATTCAAAATGAAAATGTCTCCTTGGTATATATAGGAGACTAGGAGGTATAATTACAACTAATGGCCTAAAGCCGACATGAATAAAATAAAATTACTAATATAATATGCCCCAATTAAGGGGTAATGAGCCAATATTAGGGCATAACATTTTCCCTCTAAAGTTGTAGTGAAAATTCATCCTTGTTAGATGCTTTCATTGTGATGGTCTTTTCCTTCTCTTTTCTACTACCATATCTTGATTATCAATTGCTGAAAGATAGACTTACTTTGCCTCATTTCCCTCAAGTAACACGATCACTGCTATTACCCCTTTTCTTTGGTTTTCACTTGAATCCATTTCCCAATAGGCCTTTTCAAATCTATGGAACCACCAACCTTATCTCTTGTATTATAAGAAATTTGGCCTTCTTACTGTGATTACTGAATATTCTTTGAGTAAATATCCTTTTGCTATTGAGAGAGCCTTCTTTGAGTGCATTAGGTCAGAAACACACTCTAAAGCAGGTTTCAGGTTACCTTGGGGATTGGCTTGCAACAACCCAAGTCAAGTTTTGAGAAATGATTTATTATCTCATTTAAAATGTGCTAAGGCATGGCTCTATTGCAGCCTAGAGTCAACTCTTGTGACAACAAGTTGATTGAAGTATATAGACATGAGATAAATTACACATGCATATACAACACCCATGGATGGATATTATAAGTCATGTTGCTTCCAGTGGTATGTTGCACATCACGTGGATCCTCATGATTGAGGAGAAATGAATTTTTGAATATGACAATGTAAATTGAAGCAGAAACTACATGTCGGACCTAATCTTAAAAGGAAGTGACATAAAGGGTATAAGTACATATCATTATACATTCATTTTACACACACAATTTTGTTAATGAACAATAAGATATAAGTCGAATTTCAAAGGAAATCCAAAGTAAAGAAGGTTGAATTTCAAGGGAGGATGAAGTCTTTTGGTGATGGGTTCTAAGCTAGTCATAAACAGGTGTTCCGGATAAAAGAGTCATAACTTATTCATAGAGAATCCAAATGAAGTGAGACCAATTTCATTGGAAATAGTACGGGTTGTAGTTTCCTTTGTATGAATTTCATAATCTTATGTTAAAAAATGAGCGCATGGAATGTTGTACACGTTCGCTCTCCTGAATAAACCAAAATTGAATAAGGTCTACCATTTTCTCTATAACCCCTTTTCTGGGAGGATTCAAGGAGTGAATATTGGAGGACTTTCAAAGAATAAATTAAGTTGTATTATCTATAGGATCAGAGTATTCTAAGAAGTGAAGAATTGCATAATTTGAAGAAGACTTAGGAAGCATTATCAGGTTCTATGTTATGGTTGGTTGATGATGATAATTTAATGTAAAGATTTATTATCTCTCATATATTCTTGGGTGGATGGAAGGGGAAACGATGGAGAGTTCAACCCTCTCTTGATATTGGAGGATTGTATCTTCCTTTTGGAGGTTTATCCCTCTCTTTATATTTGGAAGCTTTAGCTACCTTTGGAAGTAATTACTTCCCTTGAACAATAACTATTGGTTATTTATCCTATATTGTGCATGGTGTATTGTGGTGTATTGGTGTAACTCTTCTACTATTGTTCATTGCTCATTGGATATAATTGAATATATAATCTGGTTGAAGTATAAGTTGAAAAAGTTTTTAAATTTTACTTGATACTGATTCACCCCCCTCTCAGTATAATCAATTGGTATGAGGGTCGGTTTCCTTTAGAAAAATTTAACTACTGGAAGGAAAATCCTGAGCAGAGATGGATGACCATGAGAACATTCCAAATGGGATTCAAATTTGATCTATTTAATTATTCATAATGGAGTGATAGAGTGAAAACTTACCTAACAGCTTTGGGAGTGGACATTTGGTACTTAGTTGTAAATGGCTATGTAATCCCAAAGAATGCTCCAACTGATCCAAATGAGAAGACGCTTATGAGTTGTAATTCAAAACATAGACATGTTATTATAGGAGCATTGGCACCAACCATTTCCATCAAAGTGATGGGATGTAGCAATGCTAAAGAGGTATGGGACAAACTCAAGAGTATCTATGAAGGTGATCCAAAAGTTAAGAAGGTCAAGTTTCAACAACATAGAGAAGGATTTGAAAATTTGAATATGGATGAAAAGGAAGATATTGAAACCTATTTTCTTAGAGTTGATGAAGTTTTTAATGCTATCAGAGGATTAGGTGAAGAGCTCAATGAATCCTTAGTTGTACAAAAATTTTTGAGATCACTTATGTTGAAGTATGATGCTAAGGTCTCCACCATTGAAGAAACTAGGGACTTGACCAAAATGACAATGGATGAATTACATGGGTATCTTATAGCATATGAAATGAGAACAGGTACAAAAAGTGACTAGCCAAACAATGAAGCAACCTTTAAATCCATAAATAAGACAAAAGACAAGGATAACAACCTTGATGAAGAAATAACAAATTTTGTAACAAGGTTCCAAAAGGGAACTGGAAGGTACAAAGGTAAGTCTCCTCTCAAATGATTTAACTGTGGTAGAATAGGACATATTGTTGAAAACTGATACTATAAAAAGATAAGTCTCAACAATAAAAAGAGATTTTAATCCAAGGATGATGAAATCTCCTTAGATGAGAGTGATGAAGAAGATAATGATGGAGGAGAAGTCCTCTTCATAACGCAAGAAACCTAGGATGATGATCACAAGAGTTCTAAAGAAGAAGAAATCATTTCTGAAGAAGATTCAGATGAAGAAACAAACCTTGATTCCTTTTGGGGATACAAATACAATGTAGAGAGTGAACATGAAGATGAGAATCTTGAAAAGTTGAAGCATGTTGAAACATAAAATAACAAGCTTAGAAACATAAACATAATACTAAAAGGTAAATTGAGTAGTTGTGAAGAAGAGAATTACAGGCTTGAAAAGACCATTGGTAGCTTGAAGGAACAATTATAATATTATGAGAAATTGAACAGAATTGGATCAAACAAAAGGGGATATACTATTGACAGTATAAATGTTAAAAAAGTTCGAAAAAATCACTAAAAAATTAGATGATATCCTTAGTAGTCAAATATCTCCAAATGACAAGACAGGACTAGGATACAATGATGGTTTGAAGACAACAAAACAAGAGAAAGAAGATGAAAAGGACGAAACCAACACTCCAGAGAATGTTGAACAACAAGATAGAAGACTAGAATTCAGAAGGAATGAGACATCAAAAAGATCCTCTCCCATCAGGTATGAAAGAAATCATTATGAAGGAAAATACAAAAGAATAGATCGTGAACCCATATGGACCACACCACAAAGAATATCACTTACTTCCAGGTATCAAAATTTCTTTCTTGGACATTGTTATACTTGTGGAAAATTTGGACACAAGGCAATCAATTGTAGAATCAATGAAAGGAATAACAACACAATTTACATGAATGGTGAAAATAGTAGATATGGAAATTTTCATAGACCCGTCAACATAAATTATAATCCATTTGACCCATTAATGGATCAAAATATTGTATGCTACAAGTGTAATAATCTTGGTCACAAAGCATGAGATTGCAGAGAGATGAAGGAAGATAATCCTATGCCAAATGTCCTTATACAAACTATAACATGGAAAAGGAAAGAAATTCCACACAATGAAAATTGTCGAATAGCATTGGTTGCTAAAGAATGCAAAGAGGAAGATGAATGGTTCATAGACAGTGGGTGCTTATCTCATATGAGTGGAGATCAAAAAAAATTTGTCAGCTTGAAGAAAAAGGGTGGAAATGTTGCATATGGAGATGACTCATCTACCAAAATACTTGGAAAATGAACTGTAAAGATACGAAGTGAAAATGTAAAAGCAAAAAAATTCCTATTGGTTGAATATCTAAAGCAGAATCTCCTCAGTGTAAGAAAAATATGTGATAAAGGATACACTCTTATGTTTGACTCCCAAGAATGTAAAATTGGAGAAAAGAACTTAGGAAGATTGGTTGCAACTACAAGAAGAAGACTAAACAACATATACATTCTAGACGTGAAGAAGAGAGAGAAGACAGAAGCCACACAAAAGGATTCCAAGGAAGAAAACATCCTAAAGACCAAAAATAAGGATGAAATATTATTGAGTTCCACATGTTTAGGGGGACCAACCCCAAAGAAGAAGGTCACCTTATGCCATTGAACTCGGGGGAGCAGCCCCACCTTTTCCCATTGACGTCAAAGGGGGAGAGAAATTGGGATCATGATAACAGGGGGAGCATGAGTGTTTCCATCAATGACAAAGGGGGATATTATTGGAAGATTGGTTGTTGTCATTGATGTCAACCCTAGCCATTGTCTCTTGGACCCCAAATTTGATTGAAGTAGATAGACATGAAGGAAATTACACATGCATATACAAAACCCATGGATGGATAGTATAATTCATTCTGCTTCTGGTGGTATGTGGCACATCACGTGAATCCTCACGATTGAGGAGAAATGAATTTTTGAAGATGACAATGTAAATTGAAGAAGAAACTACATGTCGGCCCTAATGCTAAAAGGAAGTGACATAAAGGGGATAAATACATATCATTATACATTCATTTTACACACACAAGTTTGTTAATGAACAATGATATATAAGTCAAATTTCAGAGGAAATATGAAGTAAAGAAGGCCGAATTTGAAGGGAGGATGAAGTCTTTTGGTGATGTGTGCTAAGTTATTCATAAACAAGTGTTCCAGGTAAAACAGTCTTAACTTCTTCATAGAGAATCCAAATTAAGTTAGACCAATTTCATTGGAAATAGTACGGGTTTTAGTGTCCCGTGTACGAATTTTAGAATCTTATGTTAAAAATTGAGCATGGGGCATGTTGCACAAGTTTTCTCTCCTGAATAAACTAGAATTGAATAAGGTCTACCATTTTATCTATAACTCCTTTTATGGGAGGATTCAAGGAGTGAAGCTTGGAGGAATTTTAGAGAATACATTGAGTTATATTATCTATAGGATTAGAGTATTCTAAGAAGTGAATAATTGTAGAAGTTGAAGAAGTGTCATGAAGCATTATCAGGTTCTATGTGATGGTTGGTTGATGGTGATAATTTAATGTAAATTTTTATTATCTCTCATATATTTTTGGGTGGATTGAAGGGTCAAGGATGGAGAGGTCATCCTTCTCTTGATATTGAAGGATTTTATCTTCCTTTTGGAGGTTTATCGCTCCCTTTATATTTGGAAGTTGTAGCTACCTTTGGAAGTCAGTACTTCCCTTGAAAAATAACTATTTATTATTTCTCATATATTGTGCATGGTGTATTGTGGTGTATTGGTGTAACTCTTCTACTATTGTTCATTTATCATTGGATATAATTGAATATATAATCTAGTTGATGTGTAAGTTGATTTTTTTTTAAATTGTACTTGATACTAATTCACCCCCCTCTTAGTATCATCAAGTTGGACTAGATGGGAGGCCACCAATATCCACCTGGATGTTGTGTAGGGATTCAATACAACCTCATAAGTGTAGAAACCATAATTACAAAGAAGTGTCCCCATTACAAAGAAACATGTTGAACTGAAAATTTTCAAGATGAGCCAGTTGGAATTTGGAATACGTGGGTGGTCACCAATATCCTCCTGGATCAAATGGATTAGCAAGAGGGAATGTATTCCAAAAAGGTACCATTGTTTAAAGGAGATGATTATTCTCTCTAGAAAATAATAATGAAAATCTACTTGTTATCTCTTGGCTTTGATGTTTGACAATCTGTAGAAAATGGTTACACTGCACCAACTACTCCACCAAGAGATATTGCAGGAAAGAACATTTGCAATGACAACTCAAGAGAAGTCAATGTCATTCTAGGAGAATTAAAAAATCCCATATTTGTGAAGGTAATGCATTGTAAGTCAGATAAAGAGATCTGAGACAAACTGGAGGTTATATATGAAGGAGATATCAAAGTCAAGGAAGCCAAACTACAAACCTATAGATCTTAGTTTGAAATTTTGAAGATGAAATAAGAAGAGAACATTGTTGAATACCTTCATAGAGTATATGAGGTAGTTAATTCAATCAGAGATGCAAGAGAAAAACTCTCTGACAAACCTATTGTACAAAATATATTAAGGTCCTTACCTATGAGGTATTATCCCAAGATTTCCACAATTGAAGATAGACCAAAACTTGGCAAACTCACAGTAGATGAACTCCATAGAATTCTTACAACATATGAGATGAGGACAGGAAAGAAAAAAACATCAAAAGGAGAAACATCCTTTAAGGAATCTAAAACAAAGAAGCAAGAGAAAAAGATCAATGAAGATTTATTAGATATATCTAATGAAGAGGTTTCCAACTTCCTGAAGAAACTCAAGAGAGGGATTGGGAAATACAAAGGAAAGTTTCCTCTAATATGTTTCAAGTGTGGAAAAATTGGACACTTTGCCAATAATTTTTCCTATCCTAAGAAGGAGGAAAGTGATGATGAAAGAACTTTCAAAGATTAGAAGAAGAGTAAAACCAAAGATAATAGGATATTCTACAAGAAGAAGAAAAATTTCTTTACCCAAGAAGATAGTAGCTTATCTAAAGAAAGTGAATAAGAGGAGCTAGAGATTATGTGTATGAGAATGAAAATTCAAGATGATAATCATTCAGACGGTGAAGAAGAAGTGAACCTTGAGGAATAATTTATCTGTGCAATTGAAGAGTTAGAAAATAAAAAAAACAAAACAAGTTACTAAAGGAACAACTTCTATAGTTTGAAGAAACTATAAAATCGATAGAAAAAGAGGTTTCCAAAATCATTAGTGACTCATAAAAATTGATTATTGAGTTAATTAGCCAACTCCAAGAAACCCCCCAAAAAATATATATATTGAATAAATAACTTAAGGAAAAACAACAAACATGTAAGATATTGGAGGATGAAATAATTCAACTAAAACGGAAAGTAAAAAAAGGAGACATTCAGTCTATGTTTGAAAACAACTCAAAAATATTGAGCATTCTTAGCAATTAGATATCATCAACTAATAATACAAGACTCGGATATGATCCCTCTACATAATAGAAGAATGGTAAACAACCAATCAATTATGTAGATGCTCTTAAAAAATCCATAAGAAGGGAATAAAATAAGACAAGGATAATACCATTGAAAACTGTCCCAAACAAACAAAAAATTGCACTCCCTACTAAAGGAAAACATGAAAAGAAGAATAGAATCATTAGAAGGAATCCCTCTAACAAAAATTAATATATCTTCTTTGGATATTGTTATTCCTGCAATAATTTTGGACATAAAGAAATGCATTGTAAAGCTTATAGAAAATACAATCCAAGAAATGTTCAAAGATATGAAAACAATAAGAATAATGCAGAAAGAAGCAATTATAACTCATTCTCTCCCTTACAATACTAAAATGTTGAATGTTACAAATGAAACAACTATGGTCATGAATCTAGTGAATGTAGATTGTGAAAGTATGACAAAATGATAAATATTCCTAACAATCAAAAGGTATGGAAGAAAAAGGAAATAAAGAAAACAGAGTGTAAAGTTTCCCTATATGCGAAAAACCAAGATGTTAGTGGTAAATATACATTGGATGTTCTAAGTACATGATTGGATATCAAACAAAATTTCTCAAGTTAAAGTAGAAAGAAAAAGTAAAAGTGACCTTTGGAGATAATGTGTCAGCCAAGACATCGGGAAAAGGTACTGTTAGCCTAGGGAATAACAAGACCAAAGAAAAAAATGTACTTCAGGTAGAAAATCTCAAGCCTAATCTCCTAAGTGTAAGTCATACATGTGATCAGGGTCACATACTTACCTTTGATTCTCATAAATGTGAGATTATAAGAAAAGATACATGAAATCTAGTAGCAATTGCAACAAGAAAGTCTAGCAATGTATACATCCTTGATATGAATAAAGAAGAAAAATGTTGTTTAAGTCAAGAATATTAAAGTTGGCTATGGAATAGAAGTTTGGGACATTTAATCTATGAAAACTTAATCAAATCCAATAATAAGGAGGCATTAAGGGATCTTCCAAAAGTTATTGATCCTTTAGACTCTATTTGTAAACATTTTCAAATAGGGAAGCAAACAAGACCTAGTTTCAAAACAAAAGAGCATTCAACAACAAAACCATTGGAACGTATTCACACAGATCTATGTGGACCTACCATAAATAAAAATATTTATGGAGAACATTATTTTATGTTGATCATTGATGATTACACAAGAATGACCTAGGTATACTTTCTAAAATAAAAAACAGAAGACTTTGAGAAATTTAAAACATACAAAGTCCTTGTAGAGAATGAAGTAGTTCTCAAAATTAAATGTTTGAGATCAGAAAATGGGGGAGAATTCACCTCTAAAGAGTTAAATTTTGTGAAAATCATGGTATCAAAAGACAGTTTTCAGCTCCCAAGACCCCTCAACAAAATTGAGTGGTGGAAAGAAAAAACATAACAGTCCAAGAAGTTGCAAGAACCATGCTAAATGAAACTAGCATTTGAGACAAATTTTGGAGAGATGCAATATACACAACAATCCACATACTTAATTGAGCTCAAATGAGACCCAACCATGAAAAAACTCCTTATGAGCTATGGTTTGGTAGTCCAACATCTGTAAAATACTTTAGAGTTTTTGGAAGTAAATGTTACATTAAGAATGATGAAGATAATTTAGGAAAGTTTGATCCAATATATGATGAAGGAATATTTTTATGTTATTCACCTAATAAGAAAGCATATAGATGTTATAATCTTATACTACTCAAGATAGTGGAAAGCACAAATGTTAAGGTGGATGATCTAAAACTAAAGAAGAGCATATTCAAAGACATAAAAAAATGATAAATAATCTTAGAAAGGAGATGATAATAAAGAATATCAGCAAGAAGATGATGATAAAGAAGCAAAAGAAAATGAACCCTATATTGATGAAGAAGACAATGAAGAAACACCCCTGCCAAAATATCCATAAAAAATAGTTCAAAAGAACCATCCTGAGAGTCATATCATTGGAGACAAAAATGCGGGAGTGTAAACAAGAAGAAAGCTCACATTTGACTCAGAACATGCAATGTTGTCTATTATAGAACCTAAATCATTTATAGAATCCAGAAAAAGTAAAGACTGGACATAGGAAATGAATGAAGAACTTGAACAGATAGATAGGAACTAGACTTGGGAATTAGTTCCAAGACCTAACGACACAAATGTGGTAGGAACTAAGTGGATCTTCAAGAACAAAATGAATGAAAATGGGGAGATTATAAATAAAAAAATCCATATTAGTTTGCAAAGGGTATGCTTGTTGGCCCTCGACCAAGCTTCGAGGAAACCTTGGTCATATTTGGACCACTTTTGGACTTCGACACATTGTTTGAAGAAGGAGCGCCTAGGCGGAGCTGAGATCGTGGATCTTATCCATTTTTGTGGGATATGTGGACCTAATAAAGGGTTTTCTAGGGCTTTTGTAATGGGTTTATGGGATGTTGGCACATGGGGTTTACCCATGATTAAGCCTTATTGTAAGGGTTTGTAAAAGTATAAATAAAGAGGATTGTATGGTATAATTAGAAGTTTTGAGAGCTAAGTGAAAATAGTTTGAGTAGCTTTTTACCAAGGAATGTATGTGTGCTAAGGCTTTGTGCTTCATAGAGATTTGGCTATGTGTCGTGACCTATTTTGGAAGGAGGATCTGGTGCTCAGTGCGCAGATCTCCTGTCCGGTGCAAAGTTTGATTCTATGGATTAGTACAAAGGAGTGAATGAATGTAAGATTCAGATGAATAATAAAGAGGCGAAGCGGTTGGTGGACGTATCCCCACACTAGGGTGAACCACATAGATCTGGTGTCTTATGGTTTTCTTTGTGCAATGTTATATATGTTATGTTTTTATTAGTGCTTAGATTAGATGTGTAATGAATATGTATGTGTTGCCTAAATTCATTTCTTATGTTAGAATGCTAAATCTGATTCAGAGTGATAAGTGATAAGTGTTTAAGGTGCATAATATTTTGTTATTACTGCACTAGATCTATCTTAGACAATGTTTTTTGATGTTCAGAAGGATAATAAACTAATGTATATCACTTCCTAGCACTAATAGAATACCACGTGAAGTGTTATTATCATAGATCTGTGTCCCAGCTTGGTTACAAACATTTGTGTCTTGTAAACTCCCCTACTTCTACCTCGGGTGAGACCTTGCTTGCTTTGCTGGTGTTGCTGAAAGGGCCAGTGGTCAGGGTTTTGTTGGTGCGTTGTTAAGTGTTGAACCTTAGGTTTTCCCTTGTGCCAACAAATGTTTACGTTGTCTGAACCGAAACTATGATTGATGGGAACTAAAGTAAAGAAAAGAGAAGCTTTGTGTTAAGAACGAAATATCAATATAGCATAGAAAAATCTCATTAAAAGTACTCAACTCCTTGAAAAAGAGATAATTTCAGATAATAAGACTCTTCGAGCGGGAAACCTCCTTTTACCCCACTTAAATGTTCAAGTACAAGATGATTCAAAATGAAAATGTCTCCTTGGTATATATAGGAGACTAGGAGGTATAATTACAACTAATGGCCTAAAGCCGACATAAATAAAATAACATTACTAATATAATATGCCCCAATT
>JASDQU010357902.1:0-11901 GCA_032191745.1 Picea mariana | reverse complement strand
TGAATCCATCTTAGTATCCAACTTAGATTCCATTGAATCCATCTTCTTTTGTAGTTCATTTATGTCCCTACGCATTTCTTCACCTTCATCAAGAGTCCAATTAGGATTTTCTAGAGGCTTATTTGGTGTAGAAGTTCCCTTTTTTGGTGGCATGTTGGCCAAGTATCACTTTTGAATCTTGATTTTGAGGCGGTTCTGCTAGACAATATTTATTCTGTTGTATCTCCCAAGTTTCGGCCCTTCTGGGTATGAAAATTTCTTTTAGGTAATTCTCTGATATTTCTTCTCTGCAATGCCATGGGCATGATCAAAATTGGATGTGCCAAGTGGAATTTACAGTAACTTCCCCACAACTTGCCGATTTTTGGCCTTTCCAGGAGATCTCACTTGTATAGCGTGCCCCGCACAAAATAATTGATATTAAATTCTAAAAATCGCACCCAGAATACTACAGACTTTCCATGATCCAATGAAACCACTCTCACTCAATTTGGATACTCTTGCAAGAAGTTATGATTGTTTTACCTTGAACACCTTCTTGAGACTAGTCAATAGGACTAGTCAGATACCCTATCTTACACAAGGTGTATCTACAAATTTAAGATGACCTAGAAGCTGAAATTTTTACCAAAGATACCTTACTAATTTATGTAAATCCCCTCCTGATTTTAGGGTCTGAAACATTACAGAAAATATTTTATAGCGAAAATTCCGCAATGACTCATTTCAGGATGATTCCAGAACCCTATCTTGTACAAGCTGTATCTTCGAAAGTATAAGGCCTCAGGAGCTAAATTTTGAACCCAACGTACCTTGATCCATCTACTAAATATCCTCCAAGTTCTTCCTTATGAAACATTGTAGAAAAAAAGTTATAGTGAAAATTCCACGGTGTCTCAGATGTAGCAGAGAAACCCCAAGACCTTGAGCTCTGATACCATATGTTAAGAACCAAATATCAATATAGCATAGAAAAACCTCAGAAAAAGTACTCAATGCCTGGAAAAAGAGATAATTTCAGATAATAAGCCTCTTCGAGGGGGCAACCTCCTTTTACCCCACTTAAATGTTCAAGTACAAGATGATTCAAAATGAAAATGTCTCCTTGGTACATATAGGAGACTAGGAGGTATAATTACAACTAATGGCCTAAAGCTGACATAAATAAATAACATTACTAATATAATATGCCCCAATTAAGGGGTAATGAGCCAATATTAGGGCTTAACACACTACAACTCCACCCAACAATATTGGTGCTGCAACTCCTACGTTGCAACACCATGCTACAGGATTGGTGTTGCAACTCCTATGCTGCGACTCCATGCTACAGAATTTGCGTTGGAAACTTTATGCTGCAACTCAATGTGTTGGTTCCAAACTCAGTCCACATAGCTCATGAAGCTTAAACGCCAAGTGGGAATCATTGGTGAGGGAAGAGGAAACAAAACCAAATTGGAAAATGTCTAGGTAGCAAAAATGCATGACTATTCATCTTCCCAACGAAAGAGGAAACAAATCAGTTGACATAAACGACATAAAAATAAGCGAAAAGAAAGAGGTAGAGGTTGATTCGAGCCAGAAGAAAGGAAGGTTCCCTTCAGGTTGATTATAAGCGATCGAGACAACCACCAAGAATGAGATCGAGAAGAGACAATACAATATGCATAAGAACAACACGGTGCATCAGTTCAAGTCATGTGAGAAAGATGTATTTCTCGATTACATTGTAATAAGAGGCATTTTGAAATCAATAATAAAAGCAAGGTTTCAGAGCCTGTTTGTGTTCTTATGGTTGTAATTAAATTTCTTCTATTTCAATCTTAACTACAATAAATTAATTTTCTGTTACGTGCTTGAATATGAGTTATGTTGTGCATTCTGAAGGAAGAACATAGTCCTGTAGGTGTTAGAATTCCTTCAGGTCTGTGAGTTGCGTCAAACATGAAGAAATTTAGTTTGGATATTTGACTACATATACAGTGATAATTAATTCCAAGGGGTTAGCTCAATTGATTGCTACCAAGGTTGTTGGGAATTTGGCTAGTTCTATGCCAATGGGTGCTTGGTTCGAATCCCCTTAGTTTAGGTGCACTTGTCTATGTTGACTAGTTTAATATGGATGTCATCCAAAAATGTGGGGAGGCATCCATTCAATTTTATATCAAGGTTTTCCTTGAAAAAAAAATACAGTGACAATTAAAATATAGATATATTATTAAAGTTATTTCACTAATCATTAAAATGAGGAAACCACATGATAGTATTTCCAATAAGGATGGAGAGAATGATTTAAAGATGTGAAAAATTTGAGGAGTTAGAATTGTGTTAGTTAATTCATTATTAAAAGAAAGATCTATGAGTGTTTAAAAAATGTGTGTATAAGTATTTATACAAAGGTGTTAAGATTCCTAGTTGTAGGTGCACACACAAAACATTTAAGGTTGTGTGTGCAGAGCTGGAACTTGGCAGAGTTAAGTGCATGAGCACCAGAGATAGGTGCACTTGGTGTTGTTTGCACTAAATGAAATAAAGATTTTGGGGCATTTCCTTTCAACCCTATCTATTAGTAGTGATAGGAAGTTGCTAGGGGTGCTGCAACTTGGAACCCAAATGGTCTCTTTTGTGCATGGAGTGACCAAAAGTTGGGGTGCATGGGTTGGTACACATAGCTAGAGGTGTTTAGGTGGTCTCTTCACACTTTTCTATGTCTACATTGAGATCACACACACATACATCTTAAGGGGTTAGCTCAATTAGTGGTTGCCAATGTTGTTGGGAATTTGGCTAGTTCCATGCTAGCAAGCATATAAAACTACTTGGACCAATTCAAATGTTGATATGGTAATGTGTCACAAAATGAATATTCAACCTATAATATAATTCAATAAAAAAAATCAAACATCCTAATACAATTTTGAGTTTACTATTTAATAAAATTATATGTTATAGCATTTAATAAAATATAAGTTTTTTTTCCAGCAGAAAATTTCTCAATATATTAAAATATATGTTGTTCTCACAAACAATACATATAAATGTCAGTTTACATCCATCTCCAGAGGCACTTCTAAGAGAAAAGTATTTAATAACAGACCTTCAAGTGCTTTAATATCAAACATTACTTCTTACAAAGCTTTGTCAGGATTGAAAAGTTGCATATAAAAGCTAGAATGAGGGGCCCCCAAGGACTACAAAATAGAAAAACTATCAAAATATGGCTTTTAAAACCTTCATAAAAAGAGATACAAAAATTGAGTGGGTCCCTCGTGACCATTGATCCATTTGTTGAATTGGATCTTTCCCTCTGGCTTTTGAAGCAGTTTTTTTGACAAGGTGTCCGCCTCCCCATTTTCCTCCCTATAGATGTGAGAAAAACTGATATTGTTGAAAGAAATTTTTAATGCTCGAATCCAATCCATCCAACCCATCAATGAGGAGACTTGAAGAGTCCCCCTATTATTAAGCCAATCAATCACGATTTTTGAATCTCCCAGGACTTGTAATTACTCGATGTCCAATCGGGTAGCCAAGATTAAAGATGCCCACACTACTAGGAGCTCTGCTCGAGTGTTTGTGCCTGGTCCACAGTTTAGAGTCCACCTATAAATAATATTTCTAGATTTCTTTATAATTCCCCCAACCCCACTCAAGAGGCCATTTGCTTGGACTGCTCCATCAAACCAGGCTATAGAATCCAAAGTTATAGCCGGTGTCTTTTTAAATCTGGGAATCTTCCTTTTTTGTGGCCTCCTTCCAATAGATTTTTCCAAAAACCCTGAATTTTAAGAGCAGCCCCCTGTAAAGATGGAGTGCAAGAATAAAAAATGCACGAATTTTGTTCTAGCCAAATAAACCAACAGACCAGCGAGGGAAGAAAAATTAAAGTTTTCTCCTATTTCGACCAAGTGTCAAAACAACTGGAAATAGAGCTACCACTCTAAGAAGTGTTTAGACTGAAAGATGCATTAATAAACTGCCAACGATTTTGAGCAAACAAGTAGTGAACAAACAAGTGTAACCCCGTCTCAACATCCCTCGAACATAAAGGGCAGATGCTAGGTCCAATCTAGCCTCTTTTCTGGAGGTTTTCCCAAGTTAAAGTTTTATTTTCAACTACCAGCCACGTGAACAATTTAATTTTGTAAGGTAGGTCCCATGACCACAAATGTTCCCGCCACCTTGCAATCTGGTGTGGCCATAATTTATTTGCCAAAGAATTATATACATTTTTAGCAATGAGCAGACTCGACTGGTCTCCACCAATCCAAATAAGAATGTCATCTGTAGGCTGGAGATGAATACTAGAAGAAACCAGAGCCTTACGAAACGTGGACCACTATAAATCCAAGTTTCAAGAAAGTCTAAAATCTAAACTGCTTTTCCATTGATCCATAATGAAGCCCGATGAAGATGTAGCTTTGGCTTGATAAAGGTAGTGGATATCATTATGCTTTAAGGCCACTAGTAGTTCCTGGGATAGTAAGAAGGAATCACCAATACCCAAGATCTTGTCCACTCTAATCAAAACCAAGTGCCCATTTCTCGAGTTCCAACTTAGCCAGTGTGTGATGAGTGGAAGCGATTTCAGCAAATTCTTCGAGGTTTGAGAATCCAAAGGTGTATTACAATAGCCAATCTAAGCCAGGTAGCAACAGATACATAGGGAAGATACTTTTCCTTGATCACCTTGTGTCAAATACCATCTTTCATTAACACCCGCCATAAGGAATTTGCTGCCAAGGCACGGTTGAAGTGGAAAATGTTCCTAAGGTCCCATCCTCCAACTGACTTCTGTTTGGAAATCACCTCCCAAATTACCAGATGATAATGTTGAGTAGGACCACCACCCGACCAGAAAAAATCAAAGATCAAAAGTTGGATATTTGAGAGCACAGAAGCTGGAATCGCCACCAAGGCCATCCAATACTATGATTGTGATTCTAAAACTACCTTTACAAGAGTGCAACGGCTGCCAAGAGATAACCAACGATTGCACCAATGATTGATCTTGTTTTCAAATTTGTTAAGAAGCCATCTCCAGTCCTCAAAGGAGGATCTCTCTGCTTTTATGAAGTATCCAAGGTACCAAAATCCTTCTAACAACTTGACAAAATTGATCATAAAGACATCCATTATCTTTTCCAAGTCCTCCCCTTGTAAGCCCGAATGGTGGAAAGTTGATTTTTCTAAGTTTACTTTGAGCCCCGAAGCACAACAAAAAAGCTCCAACAACGATTTAATCATCGTCCATTCCTCTAAAGAATCCTTTGAAATGATAAGGATATCATCTACAAAGATTAGATGAATGATTTTGATAACCCTTGATACTTTTACCCCTGACAAAACACCCTCAGAATGGATCTTCTTTAGTAGGAGACTAATACTTTCCATAACTAAGATGAATAGCAGAGGCAAAAGCGGGCATCCTTGACGAAGACCACGTTCACTCTAGAAAAATGAAGAAGTCTCACCATTTATCAAAACAATGAAAGAGGAGCTGACAACACAACTCATGATCCAGTTGGTCGAAGTTAGACTAAAGCTCGTTTTGATGAGGATTAAGCGGAGAAAATCCCAGTTTACGCAATCATATGCTTTTCTTAAATCAAGTTTCAAAATTAAAGCCTTTAGCTTCTTTTGTTTTATACTATGAAGACATTCTTGTGTTGTTCCAATGGCGTCCAATATCTGCCTGCCTTTTAAAAAACCAATTTGTTCACAAGATAGCACCCTCGAAAAGATAGCCTTGACTCTGTTTGCTATCACCTTCACTATCAACTTGTAGCATAAATTGCAGAGCGAAATAGGCCCGTAGTCACCAAAATTAATTGGTTTATTCACCTTTGGTATCAACGCCAGAAATGTTGAGTTTAGTGAGCATTGCACCTTTCCTCTAATCCTAGAGTCCTCAACTAGTTCCAGCAGGTCGTCACCCAGGATGTCAAAAAAATGGATGAAGATTCAACCGTCTGTCCAACCATCCAGGCCTAGACTTTTGTCTTTTCCAAACAACTTTAAGGTATCTGAAATCTCCAGAAGTGTGTAGGGACGATCAATAAGTATAGAGTCCTCCTCCGTGACAAAATTGGAGAACATATTTACAAGATTTGTTTGGTCAGTCGGAGAGGAAGAGTCGTCAACTTTAAACAAACCTTTGAAGTGCCTAGAAGATTATTTTTTTAGAGCCACCTGCCCCCTGTGCGACTGTCCAAACTCATCATTAATCTCCCAGATGTATTTCTTATTTTTGTTTGCACTGGCATAGTTGTGAAAAAACTTCATATTTTGATCCCCACATTTTAGCAAAGTCCCTCTACTCCTCTGTCTCCAAAGGTCCTCATCCTGGAGAAGTAAAGAATTTCTTTCAGCTTCCAAATATTTTTAGTGACACTCAACTGTCTGGTCTAAACCATCCCTTCGTAAAAATGAGGATGCCACCTGAAGATCCTCCTCCAAAGTTTCAAGTTGAAGAAGCTTTTCACGGCTTCGACTCCTAGCCCAAACTTTGATCCAGTTTTTTAAGACTTTTAGTTTCCACACAAATCTGTGTTGTAAATCTGAATCCACCAGGAAAGCCGGATCCACCCATAGTTATTTTACAATCATAGAGAAATCATCCTCCTCCAACCAGAATGGATTTAATTTGAAATGGTAGGCCACCCGATAAGGTTGAAGATCAAACTGAGCAAAAATAGGCGCATGATCCGAGAAGAAAGGAAGCTCCACCTAATAACGGTATCTACCCACTTCACTTAAAAAAGATTCTGAAACCAAAAAACATTCCAACCTCTTAGAAATGCTATTGACCCCTGATCTATCGTTTCTCCACGTGGGAGTCAAAGTATCCAGAAGTAGATCAACCAAATGGTTATCCTGGATGAGATGTTTGAAAAAACCACCTAAGTTATCCAGTTGAGCCGCAACTCCCCATATCTCTTCAACACCTGTAGTAAAATTTAAATCGCCTGCAACAACAATATTTTTAGAAGCTAGTAAACCACTTGCCGCCACTCGATCCAAAAAATCTCTTATGTCAGTGCAAGGGCCATATACATTGAGTAAACACAGACTCTTATCATTTTCTAAAGAGAAACCTGATAAAAAAAATCCCCCACAGCAAAAAGTGGTCTCCAAAACAAACTTGTTTAGGTCCCATGTCACCAGAAGACCCCTAGAATTACCAACAGAGCTAATGACACATGAAATCTAGCCCGGGATGAGCTTATGTATAAACAAATGAGCTCTCTCCTTGTCAGCAAGAGTTTCTTCAAGAAAGATTATATCAGGTTTGGATCTACGAAGCAGTTTTCACATGGAGGCCTGTTTGAGGGTCCCCCTCACCCCTCTAAGATTTAAATAGAGAAGGATCATGGTTTTTCCCTATCAAGGGATTTAATTCCTCTAAGCGCCCTAGAGTCATTGACAACAAAAAAAGAAGGTTTTGTAACAGGAACTGAACAATTTTCCTTTTTACGAGCACTTCTCGTCTTAATAGGAGAAATTTCAAAGCCCAATCCCTTATACCAAGCATAACCCTGCCCTCCACCACCACACAAGAAACCCGACTGCCTCGAAACCTCAGATTTTCCCAAGTGTTTGATAATATTCCTACCCTGAAAGGTAGGTAAAGGGACCAAGGCATTCACCTCATGGAAAAGGGGTACTAGGGATTCCAAAGTTTACCCCAGAGAGCAATCCCCAGGTTTGGACTCCCTGTACCCCGAGACGACCAAGGGCCCCTGCTCCCCCTCACTGTCCGTCACCCGAGCCTCCACAGGTGCATGAAGGACTAAGTTTAACTGTCCCCCAGTAGTGGGCGAATGACTGAGAGGAGTAAACGAACCATAACTTTGAACCCCCCGAGAGGTAAGAACCCTATCAAGACATGTATCATCCCAATTCCCATCCGTCTGAGGTGCAGGACCCCGAGTTGAAGAATCAACCCTCTTATCTAACTCCGCAACACAGGAAGGTAGAACATGATCGAGCCCCGGAGAGGACAAAGAATCCAAAGCCAACCTTTTCCAAGACATAAGCAAATAATAAAAGAAGGGGCAAAGCACTTTTAATTTGCCTGTGACAGTCATCGAGGCCTCAAGAACATGTGAGTCCCCATGCTCATCAAGTGATCCTTCCTGAACATAATAATCCACATTGGGCCAGTCAATTTTGGACGCCTTCCAGAGTCGCTAGTTTTCTTATTCTTCCTCTTCCACAAATCCCTGACAGGCACTTCACACATGTCCTGTTTTTTGACAGAGGGTACATCGGAAAGGAAGGCCCAGATAATCTAGCCTTTGACAAATGACATGACCATGCCACTATATATCTAGGGTCTCCACTAGGCCTGAATGAATGCCAACCTCAACCAGAATCCTACCCAACTTTCAGTCCGGATCCTGTAGAGACAAATCATCAATGTGGATGAAATGACCCAGAGCATTACCTATAGCTGTCAAGGATTTTTCATTGCATAGGTTCAAAGGTAAGCCTAGAAGAACTACCCAAAGATGGTGAAACTGGAAATAATCTTGCGTCGGGTCGAAAAAGATCCACCACCGCTTAAGCATCAAGCTCCCTGCATCAAAGGATCAAAGTTGTTCCAAAACCTTCGTAGCATCCTCCGACGTGCGAAACTTAAACCCGAACCAATTCCTTGGAAGGAAGAGAGTCTTCGGTTCATAACCCGCAAGAGGAACCCAGTGTAACTTTACCCAGTCGATGAGAGAGGTGGTACATTTCGAGCGGTAGGAAAATTGGCCGACTAAAGATGTTAGGGTGAGATTTACCGCCTCGTCCAGTCCTAGGTCGTCCACTAGAACCATATTTTGCCTGGTCTTGTTTGGGACCCAATGCTTCAGACTTCCTTTTCTCCCTGTTCCAAGCTTTGTGATAGTGGCTTGACCACCTCTGTGGGTCGGAGAAGCACCATAATCGTTCTGCACTACACCTCTATAAATAATTGCTCGTTGTTTAGGAGAGCGCTCAGAACAACCAGCAAAGAACGACATCGAAGGATCAACACCCCCAACCTTCAGCCTAGACGCTTTTGCGGTCAACACAAGGTCCGAGGGCAATAAACAAGTGGTTGACAAACCAAGTGGCTTATTTAACGCTCCCGACGGGTTGAACAGGCCAACTTGCCTCCAAGCTTCCTCGTCAATCACACTCATTAGTGCGATGACGACAACTTCTGTCATTGGAAGCTTCAAACTTGTGAAGAAACACGACACCTAGCCTCCACTACAAACACCTCGAACCACGAAGCCCAAACAATACACCCAGTTCGGTAAACCCAATAAATTAAACATAAGATTGGCAGAAGAAACAATGTCTGAGAAGACATGCCTCATTAATAAACACTATCACAATAGTTAATAAGAGGCGACATGGCCTAAGCTAGTTAAAGAAAACGCCAACCGCCAAGTTTAAACCTCTACCAACTCTCCAAACAAGATCGAGAGACAAAGTAGAGAAGGCTAACACCCAACCACAAAGAAAAAAACCTATAACAAAGCAGGCACACACTCCCGAGGGAAAACACCCAACAAAATGACCCCTCTCGACCCGCCATAGTTGCAGGTTGCCACCATTAACTCGCCATTAGTTGCAGGTATTCAAAAATATTCTCCCACCTTTGCAAGCTCGTTGTTTTTGCTTAGTTTAAAAACTATAATGACCTTTAATAAAATATACTTTACAAAAATATATCTTATCAAATGTTACATTTTCATGTTGATTGAGTATTTTGTTCCTATAAAAAAATTGTACGTTATAACATTTAATAAATATACATAAAAAATATATCTCATTAAATGTAGTGCAAAGTGTTTTTGTGCACATAAAACCAAGAATGACTAAAATCGCAATACATACAAAATTTCAATTTCAAATCCATAAACAAACTATTAACCAATGTTAAATTACATGGGTGTGCACACTTATTGAACAAATTCCAAGTCCAATCATTTATAAAATGTTGATTTCATAATCACAATGGAGAGGGTCCCAAGGTTGCTAATGTGGTGTTGAGGTGGCTTGCTCACTATATAGAGGAGTTGATGTGGGAGTACATAGTGTTGGTATAGAAAGTACATGCTATTGACATGGACAATACAGATTATTAACATGGCAATATGAAATCTTGAGATGGCAAGTATGAAATGTTAATGTGACAGTACAAAATGTTGATGTAGTAGTGCAAAATAATTACAACAAATGAATGACTGAGAATGAGAGAATAAGATTTGTAAATCTAAAACTTGAAGGGCATTTTTGAGGACGCATAAAGTGTTGTTCACTAATTTTACCTATACAAATGTATCCACAAGGTTAGATCTACTCCAAAAGACACCAAAATATGTGAATCTTAACAACACCCATGTATCTTTGGGATTAGATTTGGCAAGCACCATAAGCCCATTTTTAAATCTCCATATAGATTTGAAACTACTTAGTATTTAGAAGTCTAATATCAATCTTAATCATTGATCCATATTCACTCTAAAATTACTTAGTACCACATGGTCAAATGATCACAACAAATAACAAATTCACAAAAAATACATAAATTAAGTAGTAAAATCCTCAAAAAGAAATGGTTATAATAGAAAATTCTATTATTCTCTCATCTCAATTAACATGCTATAATTTATAGAGTCATCAATTAAATTTTATTACTTATTTATTTGCAATTCACTAAACCTAAACCAAACTTCACTGAAAATTAAAATAATTTGATACTCTAAATTAAACTCATCTTCAATTTGAAACTCATTAATATATAACAAAATCAAACTAAATAAATGAGAATAAATTTTTATTTACTTCACTAAAAATTAATAATTTAATACTTTAAATTAAACTCATCTTCAATTTGAAACTCATTAATATATAACAAAATCAAACTAAATAAATGAGAATAATTTTTTATTTTGAAAATTTTAATACATATTTTTGATATTATAAAAAAATTATATTTTATATTTATAAAATTAATTTATTATACATAATTAATTTATAAATTTCAATGACATTTATTTAAATTAACTTAATTTGAATTTCACTCATAAAAATAAATATGAATTTTAATTATCTTGTGCATTTGTCACGCTCAAATATTAAAAATCATACATTATGTTTTATTATAAAAATGCCATTACATAGCATTAAAATTAATGATACATTGTATATATTAATGTTTATCAATATTCATTACAATATAATAAAAAATTAATAATTTTTTTTTTTTTAAATAAAAAAGGGGTAGAGCCTTCTATGCTATATTATCAAAAATTGTAACAAAATGTACATAGCCAAGATTCTGTAACAGTCAAAATGTTGCCGGAAACCGGAAACCAGCATCGACGCTAATCATAAACAACTGTAATCTATTGGCACCTGTCCTGCCCGGAGGAAACCAGGACATGTGCCCAAAGTCTAAGAAGACATAAAACAGTAGCAGTAAAACAGTAGCAATAAACTAAAAACATAGGACATGAGAGACCTAAGTGACTGGTGACCTGTCATCAACAGTTGTTTTCCCCGTGGGGCCAGCCGGGAAGGCAAAAGACTGTGCACAGAAGGGACACTTCCGCCGAGCTGGAGCTCCAGAGTAGGCATCCAGAAGGACATCCAAGCGCTGGCTCATCATGCTTGCTCGATACTCCAGGTCAGCCAAGTGGCTGCGTAGCTCGAACACCAAGGACAAGTGCTCCTCGCGAAGAATAGGCCCATGCATGCCTCCACCTACGTTCTCGCTTCTCGCGTAGTGCTGGCCATCCTCCCAGCATCCTTCCTTCGCAGTAGCATCTCCATCATCGACGGCGTCATCCAATTCAGGTCTGGGTATCTCTTCCACAATGCAGGCAGGAGGGAAGGCATCCACCCCCGGAATGA
>JASDQU010357900.1:0-11770 GCA_032191745.1 Picea mariana | reverse complement strand
TCCTGCATCATAAAGTATAGAAGATGGAAAAGAAGGGTTAATATATTAACATCTGTGATAGATATGCCATTTTATCGCAAGATATTTTATGCATGTTTCCGAATAAGTTATATACTTATTGCATATACTTGGAAAGAAGTGCAAAGGTGAAGGGCACAAAAATACCCATGGAAAGCGGTCAGACGGGCTTCAAAATAGGGTGGAAAGCATTCCCGAGGAGAGGTAAGGCCCTGACTGTCAAATTGTATATATCAAAACATTTCATTGAAAAATGTGTAACATGAAGAGGGTGTTCCTGCCATCCTCAATTCAAATTCATTCTTCTTTCACTAGTGACAACTCAGTGCACAACTTTGCTTATTAGCATTAACAAGAAAAAAACGTATTCAACAATGATTTACAGGAACCCGACCTACCGCTGGGTTGGGGATTGGTCCTATATCATCACATCATGAGCCCAACCGACCGCAGTTCCTTTCAACACTTAGCCAATTATCTCATTGTGGGGTCATGACTTAGCACTATCAAATTTTTATGCCCCCTATTCTGTGATATATGTATTTAACAATGATTTACGAGATTTCGACCAACCCCTGGGTTGGAGCTATTATAAATCTTGCAACTACAAGTGCGTGATATACATCCTGCACCCAAAGATGTTGTACTCTTCAATTCGTTGCGACTTAGCGCCATAGATTTCTTATGACCCCTTGTTCTGTGATATACATGTTGCACACAACACTTACATGATATAAATTTTGCACCAAACACTTGCATCATTTAAATTTCGACCCCGGTTATAGATCCTGCCTACCTGGGAATCTGCGATCTGAAATGCGGTTAGGCATCGAATGGATAGCAATCGGTCAGAGTCACGATATAAAAGAACAAAACACCATTCAAATTTGAACATGGTTTACATTTGGAACACAAATAATCTAGTAAGATACATTAATATGGATACATTTTAAATAAACATAAAGAAAATCCCTTTAAACTTGAACCTGACTTTCTCGAGCTTTTGGATTGTCCATGGGTTGATCAGTTAGCAGACTGTCAAATCCTCATTTCCACCTATGTCTTCACATCAAGAACTCAACCGACGAACCTCCCTTTTAACACTTGGCCAAATATATCACCATGGTGTCCCAACTTAGCACTATCGGATTCTTATCCTGCATGTTCTGTTGTATACATATTGTACCCAACACTTTCTTCATATACATTTTGCACCCAAAAATTCTATGATAAAAGATAAAGTATAGAAGACAGAAAAGAAGGGTAAATATATTCACATCTGTGATAGATATCCCATTTGCTCGCAAGATCTTTTCTGCATGTTTCTGAAGAAGTTATATACTTATTTCATATACTTGGAAAGAAGTGCGAAGGTGGCAAACACATAAATACCTGTGGAAAATGGTCTGACGACATTCACAATAGGGTGGCAAGGGTTCTCGAGGAGACGTAAGTTCCCGACTATCAAATTCTATATATCAGAACATTTCAGTATAAAATGTGTAACATGAAGAGCGTGTTCCTACCATCCTCAATTCAAATTCATTCGGCTTTCACTAGTGACAACTCAGTGCACAACTTTGCCTATTGGAATTAACAAGGAAATAACGTATTCAACAACGATTTATGGGAGCACAACTGACCCCTAGGTTGGGGATTGGTTCTATATCATCACATCATGAGCCCGACCGACCATAGTTCCTTTCAACACTTATCCAATTATCTCTCTGTGGGGTTGCGACTTAGAACTATCGAATTTTTATGCCACCTGTTTTGTGATATATGTATTCAACAGTGATTTACAAGATTCTAGCCGACCCCTGGGTTGGCACTATTATAAATATTGCATGCAAAACTTTTGTCATCTAGAAGTGTGTGATATACATCCTGCAACCAAAAATTTCATACTATACAATTCATTGCCACTTAACCCTATGGCTTTCTTATGCCCCCTTGTTCCGTGATATACATGTTTCACACAACACTTTTGTGATATAAATTTTCGACCAAACACTTGCATCATTTACAAATCAACATTGGTGATAGATCCCGCCTACCTGAGAATCTGCAATCTAAGAAATGGCTAGTAGTTGGTCAGAGTCATGATATAAAAGCACAAAACACCATTGAAATTCGAACATGGTTTACATTTGGACCACAAATAATCTAGTAAGATACATTAATATGGATAGATTTTAAATAAACATAAATAAAATCCCTTTAAACTTGAACGTGACTTTCTCGAGCTCCTGGATTGTCCGTGGGTTGATCAGTTAGTGTACTGTCAAATCCTCATTTCCATCTATGTCTTCACATCAGGAACCCGACTGACGACCCTCCCTTTTCACACTTGGCCAAATATATCACCGTGGTGTCCCAACTTAGTGCTATTGGATTCTTATCCTGCATGTTCTGTTGTGTTGTTCCTGAGTCTGCAGTAAGGCTTAAAGTACAACGTCAAGGCATCCGAAAGTATGTAAAATATGAATACGAAGATAAAGTCACCTTCGGTATGAGAAACTAGAGCAGATTTCTACGTTCTCATCGTCTAGCTTCCAACTACTCTTGAGCAGTTATATCACGCTCAATGGCTGCCCATGAAAGTTCTAATTCCTCCCGGGTGTTAGCAGTTTTAAGGATTGTATCGAAAAGATTCAAAGCGATATGATTTTTATTGGAGAGTCTGGGTTGAATATTAGGTTGAGTAGCTATAGGGACAGTCATTGAGAAACATTACCAGTAAGGAATGATTTAAAGAGAGATTTTAATGCTGTTTCAATTTGGTCTTCAGAAAGAGAAATTTTAACTTTAAGAATAAAATGGAAAAGCAAACAGAACGCCCTTTCCCGTAACAGTATTGCTTTTAATAAAAAGACGAGTATGAAAGAAAAACATTAAGCTGCAGATACGTAAAGTTCCTGTTAATAGAAAACTCACATATACACAGAAGAAGATATTAGTATAGAAAGAACCGATACAGTGTAAATGATCATATAATTCTATAAATGCAAATTGGTCTTACACCCGTTGATAGCTGGTGCAGAGGAAAGACAATAACCAATTACAGAAAGGTGAAATTCCTTCGCTATGGTAGTGGTCATACTAAAGTATAGCGCTACACATCGATTATGAGAAGTAGAGCAAACTGAAATATGAAACATAAAGAAAACAAACTTGTAATACAGTCGAGACGGGATCGAGAATCTTCAAATTTTGCTTGTATTAACTTCTTAATGCCAAAACTCAATTTACAAATCAGTACCAAAAAGTCCCAGCCTGGTGCTCTTCTTTTTGTGATCTATTTATACAAATTTGCCCTCTCCTATTCCATCTTCAAAAAGTGTCAGGTGCTTTCCTTTACGTGATTCGGTGCATATGATACATTTGTTCGTAAACTGGATACAAGCTGTGACGGTTCCGTTTGGCAGTTGTTAGGAGCGAAATCACTCCATCTCTTCTACTCTATTTTCAAAAAGTGCCAGGTGCTTTTCTTTGTGTAGATTTGGTACATATGATACATTTGTCCATGAACTAGGATACAAGCTATGAAGGCTCTGCTTGACAGCTGGCATCGATGAAATAGCACTCTCGAGCCAACTGTGGAAGCTTATCACCTATTTGTGCGTCAATGATGTGAAGAGCGCTGAGTAGTGCGCTCGGTTGAATCAAATGTTTATCAACTTGAGCCATATCTACCCTGTCCATATTAGAGATATCCGTCGAATCTCTTTCATTCTTCTCCTTTAGATCGAGGGAGATTTGATCTATATTCATCTGCCTTAGCATCTCTGAGTCACCTCCATTCTCCATTTCTAGCAGCTCGCCATCTATGGCATTGAAAACTTCTTCTAATGAACAAGTTACCTTTTGAGCCTGTTCCTTGCTTAAGGCAATATTTTGTTCCCAGTATTTTAACAAAATATTACCTCTTGTTTGTTCAGCGATACTGAGCCCTGGAGAATCTGTGGAAAATATGTTGTTGGTAACTATCACTGCCTCTTGAAAAGCTACCCGAGCATCCTATGCGTTCCTTTCCTTGACATTCAAATTCTCTGAAATATGATGAATTAATGCGCAGTGTTCTCGGATCACTCCTAATTTTTCTAACAGACTTTGTTGCAGAGAAGAGATCTTGCCCCTGATATCAATCGCCCGGGATTTAAACCCCTCGACGTCGATCATTTTGCTCTCAACAACCTCTAACTGAGCCTGTAACCTTGTGATCATACTCCTCTGCTGACTTTCATGTGTCCGACCATCTCGGATCACTAAATTTGCTTGTTCCAACTTGGTTTTGAGGACCTCAATTTCCTTTTGATCAGTCAATCGAGCTAGTTTTATTTCTCCACTCACCTGACTCTTTGCGCTTTCCGCGGCCGAAGCTAATCGGGCTTCGAGTGTCTTGATCAAGCGATTCTTTCGTTTGAGCTAATTTTTCAACATCCCGAGCGAGAATTGATTTGCCGTCGCATACGCTCCTAGCGTCCCTGCGATCTCTTTGGCGAATTCTTCACTCTTTTTATTCTTTCCATCTGTCATTAATTTGAATTTTTTAGCTATTGATCCTTCATCCTGGTAGAACTCCCTTTTCACAACTGTTTTCCTCTTTTTGTAAAAGAATAATTCATTTGGGGGAAGCTCTTCCACTCTGATAGGCATTAGCTCCTCACCAAAAATCCATCCCTCCTCTATATTCCCTTGCATTGACTGCAAGGGGGTGACAGAAGTGATGGGTTCCCCGATTTGCTTTGCCGCCTTTCCTGGTGTGCTGAGTGAGTCCTGTTCCTTCAGAGGATCAGGAGTCTTCGTCTCAGTCTCTGGATTTTGAGTTTTTGGCGGGTCTGTGTTTCTTATTTCCACCTCTGGACTATGTTCCTTGGGCAGGTCAGTAGTTTGTTTTTCTGTTTCGGGATCCTTCTCCTGCTCGGGATTCTTCCCCCGCTCTGGATTCTTCCCCTGCTCTCCTTCCTGACGTTTTTTGGGATTAGAAGTTTGGCCCTCAGAACTTTCAGCTTCCTTCTCTTTATCCTTGGAAAGACCCAAACCTCCCAGCACAACGGGGAGACATATTTTTCTATGCTCCTGAAACTTTAGAACAGAGGCCATGTCCTCGGGTGCTAAAGATCTGATCTGAACTAGCACTTCCCCATAGGACCTTGCCCCTCGAAAAATATCATCCAAAGGTGAACACTCGTGTTCAAACCTTTTCAACCCACAATTTGACAAATGGGTGCTTACAATTCTTTGAGGATCATGCTTTTTATATTCTATAGAGACCAAACTCAAGTCTTCTAAGGTTGCAGCCTCAACTTTAGCATGTCCAAAATCCAATAAAGAATAAGTGTTCAGCCGAATGGGGAAAAACAACCATACCTTCTTCAATGATGCTTTGAGCTCTTTAGCTACTCCGCCGATCACTGTTTGTCGGGCAATTATGTGACAAGCCAACTTGTCGGGGATGAATAGTGGTAGTGCAAAATGAGGAACAACAGATCCGAAGAATCTAAAATAGGAAAACTCTTCTTCTACGTACCACTCTGCTATACCACTCAGATTTGCAGCGATGCTGTCTGAGATCCGAGGTGGCGAAAGACCAAAAAAGACGACGTGCAGGGGCACCATCACCCAGTTGAAAATTTCATAAATGAATTTGTCTGCCTTCTGCTCCCATAGCTTGTCGTGATATTCGTGTACAGTTTTTTCATGGGTTGGATTCCAAGCCCAATTCATCAAAGGGAATGGAGTCATGGAACATATTGCGTCCATGATATACGCATACATGAAAAATATTGATGGTTTCCTATTGGCCTTTTGCTCCCGATACTCGGTGATCATGTTGAAGAAGCTGTCTGAGAGCATCTTCGCCCAATTGAATGAGCAACCTTCAGCAACCTGAAATATGAGAGGCACCCAAGAGATATAAAAATGTGATGTATCCTCTGCTCTGAAAAGTCAGCATGTCATCATTGCCACATACATATATTGTGGCTCCAAAGAATTGATAGAATATATGCCCTTGTCATTTGCTCTAAACTTTGCACTGCGCGAAACCCAATCTTTAATCAAACTGGGCATAGTTTTGTCAAATTCAATGCACTCCTTCTGTTTGAAACTCTCCAGGAAATCAGCACCATACGTGTATTCAGATTTTGATGGAAGTTTAAACATGCCTTGGATGTGCTCTGGTCTAAAAGTCCCGACCGCGACCCGCTGGTCGTTTTGAATAGTTCTGGTGGGCAAGTCCACGTGATCTAGAGCCCATCTGATCATATCATAATAGGGGAGCAACCGTGGTCTGGTTGCTATCTTATGCATTCCAGATTGAACAAAAATCTTATATTTAGTGTTCAAATCATCCTTTTCAATTTCATTGTCATCGGAGTCCGAGTAATTCACCAACTCGGTTTGTAGGATATCTGAAACAAACGACCAATTTGGAACCGAACCGCCACTCCGAGGTGAAGTGTCGGAGACAGTATCTATACCTTGCCCTGCGTCATCAACGTTAGCCTTTGCTGCTCTCCGTGGAGCCATAGCTAAAGCTTGTGTTTTCGCTCTTCTGCAATAAACCTGTGTATACATGCAGAAATAATTTCACTCGGAAAATGACCAGCTCTGCGTGCTTGTAAGAAATGTTTAAAATAAAATGAAAATCCTGTATATATTTGAAAACTCTGTATTATTCGAATTAAGTTTGTCAAATCGCAATTAGAAACAATTTATTGCATGAATCTGATCTCGTTTATTTGTGGATTTACCCTAATTTTTCATTAATGTCATCAATGTTTGGCGGCTTGACAGGTAGTCGGGGTATGGAGAGCAGCAGGTGCTTTGGGAAATGTACAAACCTCGATGCGCGGGATGGAACGCATCTTGTTTTATTTTAAAATTTCAAACTTAGCAATGTTAAACATTTTCTCGCTTATCGCTGCATCATGGATTTCTTTTCAAGAATTTGAAACTTTAACTCGCGAGACTGCGAGGGCCGACTTGGATTTAATTAATATTAATCATGATTTGGAGCATCATTAATTGCATAATTAATTTATTCACCATATCGCGACTCGGAAGTTTGAAAACAGATTTTTGGGGGAATGGTATGCTGAGTCGCGATACCGCGATGTGGCGATAATTAAGGCTCAAAATAAGGGAGGAAAATCTCAGATTAGCTTACTAATTAATCTAGCCATAATCGTGTCACAACCTCATGAGTCGGGATTCTAGACGTCTCAACTTTATTAAAGAACATGACGAGTGGCGAAATGTCGAGCACCAAATTTAACCATGGTGAGTTTTTTGACCTTTAACCCTTGACCAGGGTTATTGCAAGAATTATCGCATTCTCGACTCTCGGGTTTGCAAGAACTGAAACTTGGGTTTGACGAATGCCGAGACACGAACTCCCGACAACGTCCATTCATGAGTCACAAGATTTACCCTAGTTAATCTCTTGGGCGGAAATTGAAAACGATGAACTCAAGGTTTAAAGTATCCAACTTGTGAGACCGCGAAATGAAACAAAAGAGTGAACATACTCGCGAAAATGGATCTAGTTTGAAAGTAGGAAAAGCATTTATGTTCAAGTGACAAGATTTTTTAGAGTTTTAAGATCTCGGAAGAAAAAAAAAAGAAAGTCGATTTAGATTTCAAGTTTTCAAAAATTGAAAACTTTGGAAGGTAAAAAACAAGGGCGGCTCCAACATGTTGTATACATATTGTACCCAACACTTTCGTCATATACATTTTGCTCCCAAAAATTCCTTGATAAAAGATAAATTATAGAAGATGGAAAAGAAGGGTAAATATATTCACATCTGTGATAGATATCCCATTTTCTCGCAAGATCTTTTCTGCATGTTTTCGAAGAAGTTATATACTTATTGCATATACTTGGAAAGAAGTGCGAAGGTGGAGGGCAAAAAAATACCCATGGAAAACGGTCGGACGAGATTCAAAATAGGGTGGAAAGGGTTCTCGAGGAGACGTAAGTCCATGACTGTCAAATTCTATATATCATAACATTTCAGTGAAAAATGTGTAACACGAAGAGGGTGTTCCTTCCATCCTCAATTCAAATTCATTCGGCTTTCACTAGTGACAACTCAGTGGACAACTTTGCCTATTCGAATTAGCAAGCAAATAATGTATTCAACAACGATTTACAGGAGTCCGACTGACCCCCAGGTTGGGGATTGGTTCTATATCATCACATCATGAGCCCGACCGACCGCAGTTCCTTTCAACACTTATCCAATTATCTCTTTTCAGGGTCGCGACTTAGAACTATCGAATTTTTATGCCCCCTATTTCATGATATACGTATTCATCAACGATTTACAGGATTCCAACCGACCCCTCGGTTGGCGCTATTATAAATCTTGCACCCAAAACTTTTGTCATCTAGAAGTGCATGATATACATCCTACATGTCTTACTGTACAATTCATTGCGACTTAAACCTATCGCTTTCTTATGCCCCCTTGTTACGTGATGTAAATGTTGCACACAACACTTTTGTGATATAAAGTTTCCACCAAACACTTGCGTCATTTACAATTCAACCCCGGTTGTAGAGCCCA
Source organism: Picea mariana (assembly GCA_032191745.1). NCBI lineage: Eukaryota > Viridiplantae > Streptophyta > Pinopsida > Pinales > Pinaceae > Picea > Picea mariana. The sequence continues at coordinate 3,173 of JASDQU010357900.1, read as the reverse complement.
CCTACTTGAGAATCCATGATTTGAAAAGTGGCTAGCCATCAAATGGCTAGTGGTCGATCGGAGTCACAATATACAAATGTGAACGGGTGCTTCTGCTAACGCGCATTAGGAATTTTTCGAAAAAATGACTAAGTAATGAGAAAGAGAGAGTATAGTGGAAAAGAAAAAGGTCCAATATATTCAAATCTGCAACCTCGAAAAGAAGTCGGATGTGACAAGGGTTCCTGAGGAAATGTAAGGCCCCACCTATCAAATTGTATATATCGGAACATTTCAGTGAAAAATGTGTAACACGAAGAGGGTATTCATGCCATCTTTAATTCAAATTCATTCTTATTTTACTATTGACAACTCAGTGCATAAGTTCGCTTATTGGCATTAACAACTCAAAAATGTATTCAACAACGATTTACGGGAGCCCAACCGACCCCCAGGTTGGCACTATTATAGATCTTGCACCTAAAACTTGCACCATCTACAGTTCTGCCATATACATCTTGCACCCAAAACTTCCACGGTCTACAATTAATCCACATATTGGAACATGGTTTTCACTTCGATGACAAACAATCTATTAAGATACATTAATATAAATAAAATTTAAATAAATATATTTAAACTTGAACCTGGCTTTTTTGGAACTCGTTGATTGGTCCTATATCGTCACATCATGAGCCCAACCAACCGTAGTTCCTTTCAACACTTAGCCAATTATCTCTCTGCGGGGTCTCGACTTAGCGCTATTGAATTTTTATTCCCCATGTTCTTTGATATATATATTCAACAACAATTTATGGGAGTCTGACCGACCCTCGAGTTGGCGCTATTATAAATCTTGCACCCAAAAATTTCGTCATCTAAAAGTGCACGATATACATCTTGCACCCATAACTTTCATACTCTACAATTCGTTGTGACTTCACGCTATCGATTTATTATTCCCTCTGTTTCGTGATATACATGTTGCACACAACACTTAAGTGATATATATTTAGCACCAAACACTTGCATCATTTACAATTCGACCCCAGTTCCCGAGGAGACGTAAGGCCCTGCCTGGAAAATTGTATATATATTCTACTTCTACTCATGACAACTCAATGCACAGGTTCTCTTATTGGCATTAGCAAGAAAAAAACGTATTCACTAGCGATTTACAGGAGCCTGATCGACCCCCGGGTTGGCGCTATTATAGATATTGCACCCAAAACTTGTGTCATCTATAGTTCCGCCATATACATCTTGCACCCAAAACTTCCATGGTATACAATTCATCCCCATATTCTAACATGGTTTACATTTGGACCACAAATATCTATAAAGATACATTAATATAAATACAATTTAAATAAATATATTTAAACTTGAATCTGACTTTTTTTGAACTCGTTGATTGGTATTATATTGTCACATCATGAGCGCGACCAACCGTAGTTCCTTTCAACACTTAGCCAATTATCTCTCCGTGGTGTTGCACCTTGTATAGATTTCTTATGCCCTCTTGTTCCATGATATACATGTTGTACACAACACTTCCATGATATACATTTTTCACCAAACACTTTTGTCATTTACAATTCGACCCCATTTTCCAAAATTTACCTTGTAATCTACTTGGCAGCGAACCTGACTTTTTTTGAACTCGTCGATTGGTCCTATATCATCAAATAAACTGAGCCCGACCGACTGTAGTTCCTTTCAACACTTAATTGATTATCTCTCCACGGTGTTGCGCGTTCTATCGATTTCTTAAATAAAATTCCTTTAAACTTGAACGTGACTTTCTCGAGCTCCTGGATTGTCCACAGGTTGATCGGTTAGCGCACTATCAAATGCTCATTCCCATCTATGTCTTCACATAAGGAACCCAACTGACGACGATCCCTTTTAACACCTTGCCAAATATATCACCGTGGTGTCCCAACTTAGAGTTATCGGATTCTTATCCTGCGTGTTCTATTGTATACATATTGTACCCAACACTTTCGTCATATACATTTTGCACCCAAAACTTCCATGATAAAAGATAAAGTATAGAAGACAAAAAATAAGGGTAAATATATTCACATCTATGATAGATATCCCATTTTCTCGCAAGATATTTTCTGCATGTTTTCTAAGAAGTTATATACTTATTGCATATACTTGGAAAGAAGTGCGAAGGTGGTGGGCACAAAAATACCCGTGAAAAATGGTCAGACGAGATTCAAAATAGGGTAGCAAGGGTTCTCGAGGAGACGTAAGTCCTTGACTGTCAAATTCTATATATCAGAACATTTTAGTGCAAAATGTGTAACATGAACAGGGTGTTCCTGCCATCCTCAATTCAAATTCATTCGGCTTTCACTAGTGGCAAATCAGTGCACAACTTTGCCTATTGGAATTAATAAGAAAATAACGTATTCAACAATGATTTACGGGAGCCCGAATGACCCCCATGTTGGGAATTGGTTCTATATCATCACATCATGAGCCCAACTAACCACAGTTCCTTTCAACACTTATCCAATTATCTCTCTATGGGGTCGTGACTTAGAACTATCGAATTTTTGTGCCCCCTGTTCCGTGATATACGTATTCAACAAAGATTTACAGGATTCCAACCAACCCCTGGGTTGGTGCTATTATAAATTTGGCACACAAAACTTTTGTCATTTACAATTTGACCCCGGTTGTAGAGCTCGCCTACTCGGGAATCCATGATTTGAAAAGAGGCTATCCATCGAATGGCTAGCGGTCGATCAGAGTCACGATATACAAATGTGAATGGGTGCTTCTGCTAACGCACATTAGGACATTTTCCGAAAAGTGGATAGGTAACGAGAAAGAGAGAGTACAGTGGAAAAAAAGAAAGGTCCAATATATTCAAATCTGCAACTTCGGAAAGCAGTCAGACAGGATTCAAAATAGGGTGACAAGGGTTCCTGAGAAAATGTAAGGCCCCACCTGTCAAATTGTATATATCGAAAGATTTTAGTGAAAAACGCGTAACACAAAGAGGGTATTCATGCCATCTTCAATTCAAATTCATTCTTCTTTTACTGTTGACAACTCAGTGCACCAGTTCACTTATTGGCATTAACAACTCAAAAACGTATTCAACAGTGATTTACAGGAGCCCAACCGACCCCCTGGTTGGCACTATTATAGATCTTGCACCTAAAACTTGCACC
>JASDQU010357899.1:0-11901 GCA_032191745.1 Picea mariana | reverse complement strand
AAAATGTTATCCATAATGCTTATCACCCCTAACATCTATAACTTACCAACCACTATAACCCCAACACATAATGCATATAAATCGTATAATCCATAATCCATTTAACTCTAAATATTTTAAATATTTAAATCTTGTAAGCTCTAATAACTTTAACCTATATATTCCCTATCCCTCAAAACCCATTTCTTCTTAATCACATCTAATTTAAACCATATATTCTAAGAATCTTATAATACATATAACCCTTATACCCCAAAATTGTATAACCTCCATCACCAGTAGCCCCTATAATGTCTATCACCTCTAACCATTTACCTATATATTGTCTAGCTCATAAAGCCTTTCACCAACAACCTAGATAACCATTTTAACACTAACCCTTACTAATACAATCCATTTAACCCTAACCCCTTTAACCCTTACTGATACAATCCATTTAACCCTAACCCCTTTAACCCTTACTGATACAATCCCTTTCTCCTAACCCATCTAATACATATAGCCTCTATGTAACACATGTGTTATATGCAATGCATATAACACATGTGTTATATGTTATATGTAATGCATATAACACACATACAACACTTTAATAATAAATCCTATATCCATTAGATTTTGTAGGAAAAGATTTTCTCAGAATTAGATTTATGGCCTGAGTGTTGTTGGTTAGAATTAGATTTATTCATATTTAGATTTTGTAAAAAAATATTTTCTCAGAATTAGATTTATGGACTGAGTGTTGTTGGTCACGCGGGAAAAATGGAATCACACTTAGTAGTAAATTTTTATTTGTAAATATAGAGTCCTTCCAATTTTACTTGTATTCACTTCTTTGTAATTCTATCTTCTTCATCCCTCAGATTTTTCCCTTAAAAACACCGCACATTTAGATTTTGTAAAAACATATTTTCTCAGATTTAGATTTATTGCCCGAAGTGTTATTGCTCACTTTGAAAAAATGGAATCACAATTGGTAGTAAATTTTTACTTGTAAATATAGAGACTCCTTCTWATTTTACTTGTATTCACTTCGTTGCAATTGTAAATATAGAGACTCCTTCCGATTTTACTTGTACTCACTTCATTGTAATTTTAAATATAGAGACTCCTTCTAATTTTACTTGTATTCACTTCGTTGTAACTCTATCTTCATCCTCCCTTGGATCATTCAATCATTTTTGAAGCTTATTTTTTCTTTCATCAGTCTCAGGGTTTCAGCATCGAAACTCGCGGTTTCATTCTTTATTTTTTAACTTTAAGTCATCTTGTTTTAAGGTTCTAGGATCGAAATTGGCAGCATCCAAGCATCCGTCATCAGTCTTAAGGGTTCTAGGATCGAAATTGGCAACAAACCCATGCAACCACTTTATTCATATAACATGTCATTCTTAATCCATATAAGATAAGACCCCTAATAAATACCAATCTATATATCTAACCCTTAAACCTTATTACTCTAAATACATAACTCTTAAACCATAACCATTATCCCTTGTAACCATTCTCCTTAGGACTTACTATTTCTAACACCTAGCCCTTACAACCACAACAATTGTCCCTCATATCCATTTATGTGAGCTATAACACCTAATCCATATAACCCTTATTTCCCATATTTATGTATCATTAATCAATATCAACCACTAATATAACCTTTAATTTGTATAAACTCTAACACTTATGACCATGAATCCATAACCCATAACACCTATAACTTCTAAATTTAACCCTTGATTTCTAACACTTATAAAACCTAATAGTTAATACATAATAACTTTCACCCATTTAAAATATGAACCTTAACCCCTAAAATCCCTTATTCTATAACAATATAACCCATAACCTCTATAATGTTTCCCACCAAGCCCCTAATATCTAATCCATTTAAATTTTATCAGCCCCAACCACAATGGCCCATAATATAAGTAATCAATTTTATATCCCTTAATGATTATAATCCCTAACCATATAACCACCAACCCATATAACCTCTATCATCCATAACCTCTATTATAATTCATATAATGTCTAATTCTTTATATGACGTGATTCCTAACCCTTTTAACCCTTGACACTAACTATTATATCACATTTATCCTATAGAAGCCATAGATTTTATAACCTTATACCTTAAAATTCATAATGGTTGATACCTATAACCCTTTACTCCCTACAATTATCAATCCTAAGTCTTAACCCATATGACACATATAGCCTCTTTACTCTTATAAGATATCTCTACCAAACTCTGTAAGTTTTCACCTATAACTCATAATACATTTTCTTATCAACCCTAAACGCTATAACTCTTGTAACAATTAAATCTTATTACTCCAAATAATTATCTCTTCCAAACCATATTTTCTAACGCTTATTACGCCTAATCCTTGTAACCCATAACCCTTAACAATTATGACCATAAACCTTAAAAAATATATTCTAAAACTCCTATAATACATATAATGCTTATACCCCAAACTTGTATAACCCCTATCATTAGTAACCAATAAACAATATAATGTTTATCACCTCTAACCCTTTACCTATATACTCTCTAACTCATAAAACCTTTGACCACCAATGTAGATAACAATTTATACCCTAATTACACCTATAAACTCAATTAACTCCTAACCCATATTGACACAGACCCCCTGCCCTCGGGTCGAGATTCGCTCAGGATATTTTCCAAAAACACGCCAAGAGTTAATTAAACCCTTTGTTTAAGCCCGTGAAGGATTTCGAGTTTCGAGAGTTGGAGGTTCTCGATGCAATGCCACAACTCTTAAAATAGCTGAAACACGAAATGTCAACGAAAATTGACTCCTCCAAAGTGACGAGCACACACCACTTGTCACCCACTAGCTTCTGGCTTTCGAGACTCGAGAGAATAGCTAACAACTATTCATCTTCCTCCATGATTCCCTGACTCTGAAATTGCACCTTGGACGAGATCAACGGGTATGAGCCTCCCTCGATCCAACGGCTTGCGTTTTATCGAGATTTCACCAACTAGGAATCCACAACGCTTGACCCAAACCACTGGTCACTCCACTCCCCAAACTCCAATGTGTGAATTCTCATGTGAGATCAACGGTCCTTGTTGATCTGGATCTGACAGTCATTACTCCTCCTGAGCTTATGGGTGTTGGAAAGGCACTATGTCCTAATCTCTTCGTTGTTCTAAGAGATCCAACGGTTCATGGGATTTCGGCACTTCTTTCTGAAGTGATTCGACCATCCGATTCAATGTCTCAAGGACTTATAGCCAAATGACTTGGCATCCTTCCTCCAAAACTTAAATCTTGTGAACCACTTCCACCCACGTCTCCCTTTGGAATAATTGAGAGGTTCTAACCTGTCTGAGCTTCCACTTGCAAACTCAAGGCCTCCACAAGGGTCCCTACATGCACTCCTTGCGGAAATTTTCCAATAACCTATGGTTATTTAGTGTATTTGACTCCATGCACTCCTTGCAACAACAGTCTCTCATTCTTCCTCTCGGATTTGTAAAATCCAAGACTTTGCTCGGCTTCCGCACACCTTACATGGCTCTTGTGTCTGTAAAAATGAAATCTGAATCTCTTCTGAGAGTTCTGAGATGAAACTCAGAATCTGGTCGACGCACTCCTTGTGGGCCCTCCACTGCACTCTTTGCAAGATTTCTCAGAAAGAGAAACAATTGAAACTCATTCTCCCCTTACCGAGAATTCAAACATTTAACTAAAAATTCCAGAACCTACAAACGTACATAACAATGAAAGAAATGCACACAGACTGTGACATACCATTCAATAGGTGGTTCCAAAAACCATAACAAACACATAGAATGGAATCAAAGGTTTCTTCTATTAATTCTAGTGCTCCTAAACATGGCAAATATCAATAACAGAAATTCATGAAATTCTCTGTTCTCCCCTATTCTCTTTTGCATCTCTATAGCTTACGAATTCTGAATTATGTTTTTTTTTTTTTTTATTGTCCAAGGGTGAGGGTGTCTATCATCCATTTTACCTCCTATGCTCCTAAACTGTCTAATCTAACATTCATATCTACCTACTTGCATTAAACAATTATAAATGTCTATTACATCTGGCGGATAGGAACACATGCTCTAAAATCAGTTTAGATTTGCAGTTATAAATGCAACTGCACGTTCTTCCTATCTATTACATTAATGTCCATTCATTAATCTTCAAAACACTACAAAATAGGTGATGACACTTTTCCAGCTATCTCCTTTGGTTAGGCATGTGTCTTTGGCTTTATACGATGCTCTTGCATCATACTCCCTCGCTTGAAAATTTTCATGAACTCATGTTCATGAGTTCCTTCACTATTTTTCCATGATTTTGAATTGTTGTTTCATCCTTCCAACTGACATCTTCAACTGGATGTCCTTTCCATTTGATCAAGTGTTCAAAATACTCTTTTCTCCCGGTCTTTTTGCTAATCTTCTTGTCAATTATGCTTTCCATCTATGGCTTTTCAACTACAGGCATTTGTTTTGTCCATTGAATCTTTTCTTGTTTATCTTCTGCTCCTTCTTCCTTAGCTCTGTAAGGGTACAAATCCACGATATTGAATATTGGTGAGATTCCAACCCCATCAGGTAATTCAATCTCATATGTGTTTTTTCCAAATTATCTTATGACCTTGCACAGTCCAATCTTTTTCATCTTCAGTTTGTTATGCGTTCCCATTGGGAACCTCTCTTTCCTTAAATGCGCAAGAATCAAATCGCCAACTTCAAATTGAAGTTCTTGCTTATGTTGATCTTCTCTATGCTTGTATTCTTGGCTCGAACTCTACAATCACTCCTTGATTCTACTGTGAAGCTCCTTCATTCCTTCTACAAATCCCTCTGCACTAGCACTCCTAAATTCATCTTGTTCTGAATCTTTCAATTCAGAAACTCCCCTTGGCTTCATTCCATATACAATCTGGAATGGAGTCTGCCATGTGCTTCTATTGAGTGAATCGTTGTAAGCGAATTCCACTTGTGGAAGAATGTGATCCCATTGACTATGGTGTTTAGTCACTAATATCATTAACAAATCTCCCAAGCTCCTATTCACGACCTCAGTCTGTCCATTTGTCTAAGGATGATATGATGAGATAAAAGAAAAAAATTTCCCCAACTTCTTCCATAAAGTCCTCCAAAAATGTCCTACAAACTTGGTATCCTGATCAGAAACGATACTCCTTGGCAAGCCGTAAAGTCTCACGACTTCCTTGAAAAAAAGGTTCGCAATATGAGTTGCGTCACTGGTTTTCTGGAATGGTATGAAATGTGCCATCTTTGAAAATCTGTCTACTACTAAAAATATTGAATCATATCCCCTTTGTGTCCTTGGCAGTCCCAATATGAAATCCATGCTCACGACATCCCACGACCTTTCCGGTATGGGTAACGATTGGTATAACCCTACATTCTACCTTTTTCCTTTCATGTGTTGACAAATTCTGCACCTATCCACAAATTTCTTCACATATGTCCTCGTCCCTGGCCAAAAATATGAGCCATTCAACTTTGAGAATGTTTTTTCATGATCAAAGTGTCCGACCAGTCGTCCGTTGTGTTTCTCCTTCAGCAAATTCTCCCTCATGGTGCATTTTGGAATACATAGCTGATTTCCCCTGAACAATAATCCATCCTGGATCATGTATTCAGTCCATTGGCTTCTATCCCTGAGAATTGGATTCTCATATGCCTCATATGCGTCTTTGAAGTCTGGATCATCCTTGTACATTTACTTGAGGTTATCAAAACCCAAAGTCTTGACTCTGAATTCCTGAATAAGCAAACATTTCCTACTCAAAGCGTCAACAACTTTGTTAGCAGTTCTAGAAATATCCTTAATCACAAAAGTAAAATTCTTCATGTATTCAACCCATTTAGCATGATTTTGGTTCAACTTCTCTTGTCGAGTCATGAATTGCAAAGTGTGATTATCACTGTACAAAATGAACTCCTTGGGAGCCAAATAGTGCCTCCATTTCTTCATCTCTTGTATGACTGCATAGAATTCTTTGTCATAATGGAGTACTTGATCTTTTCTTCATTCGGTTTTTTACTAAAACACATGATCAGTCTATTTTCTTGGCTCAAGACCGCTCCAATGGAAAATCCACTCACGTCACACCTGACCTGGAATGTCTTGCTGAAATCCGGCAAAACCAGAATTGGTTGCTCAGTGATCTTCTTCTTCAACAGGTTGAAGCTCTTCTCCGCTTCCTCCGTCCAATGAAAATATTTATGTATTTTCTTCACTGTATCCATCATTGGTGCACTAATTCCACTGATGTTTCGGATGAATTTCCTGTAGAAGCTAGCCAAACCATGGAAGCTTCAATCTTCAAATATGCTCTTCGGTGATGGCCAACCTTTAATCACATTTATCTTTTCTAGATCCATTTTCAATTCATTTGCAGAGATAACAAAACCCAAATAAATGAGTTCTCCCCTGATAAATGATGAATTCTTTATATTGATCAACAATTTCTCTTGTTGTAACCTCCTCATCACTGTAGCTAAATGATTTAAATGTTCTTCTTTAGTTTTGCTGAAAATTAATATATCATCAAGATATACAATGACGGATTTCCCAATGAAATCCTTCAGGACTTCGTTCATCAACCTCATGAAAATACTGGGCACATTTTTTAAGCCAAATGGCATGACAAGCCATTCATATAACCCTTCATTTGTCTTGAATGTTTTCTTCCATTCATCACCTTCTGTCATTCTAATCTAATGATATCCTCTTTTCAAATCAATCTTTGAAAAAAACTTTGCTCCACTCAAGCAATCCATCAAATCGTCCATCCTTGGCAATGGGAACCTGTACCTAATGGTAATTTTGTTGATTTCCCTTGAGTCTGTACACATTATCTAGCCACCATCCTTTCTTGGGCTGAGGATTGTGGGAACAACGCATGGACTCAAGCTCTCCTGAATCAATCATTTATCCATTAAGTCCTAGACCTGTCTCTTAAATTCTTCATTCTCCTGTGGTATCAACCTGTACACTGATTTGTTTGGCAAACTGGCTCCAGGTATAATATCGATATGATGGCTTACACTCCTGATAGGTGGCAATGAACAAGGTAGTTTGTCCACTACTATATTAGCAAATTCTTCCAGCAACTCCTGGATTTCTTCCGGTAAATCATCTATCCTTGTGTTCTTCAGAACAATTCTGGGCTTCCTAACCACAATGAATTGTGTGTCTTCCTTCTTCTTGACTTCCTTAAGAAGTTCCTTCCCACTCTTGAGAAGTATAGTGTTGCTCACCTATGTTTTCACCTCTTTATCCTTAATCGACAACAACATGTGCATCCTACCACTTTTCTCCAAAGTGTATGTGTTCTTTCTCCCATCATGCACCACATTTTTGTCATATTGCCATGGTCTACCCAGCAACAGATGACAAACATCCATGGGAATAACATCACATAATATCTCATATTTATATCCTCCTATTTTAAATTCAACTAAACACTGTTTAGTGACATTTACCTGATGTCCTTTTTGCAGCCATGAAACTTTGTATGGGCTTGGATGCATAACAATCTCCAGCTCCAGTTTTTCTACCATTTCCATAGATACAAGATTATCTGTGTTACCGATGTCTACTATGACCTTGCATACCCTGTCTTTGGTTTTGCAAGCAGTCCGAAACAGACTGTTTCTTTGGGCCAGGTTCTCTGGCTCCCTTTCTGGTTTCAAGATAACTTTCCTCATCATCAAAGATATTCTTCCCTCAGCGTCCTCTGCCTCAACATTCCCTCCTTAGGCTTCAAAAATGTGAGTTTCACCACCATCTTTCTTCCTATCTGGACACTCATAGAATTTATGTCCAATTTTTCCATAGACAAAGCATTTCACTTCGCCTCCTCTACCTCTTCCACTTCCTCTGACTCGAGGAAAAGTATTTCTATCAACATATTTCCTTCCCTGTGAGCTTCCTCCTCTCTTTTGTTGAGTTTGAGGTTTCTTCCCCTCTTCTTTAGGTCTCTGAGTTCTATCTAGGGAAATTGTCTTACCTCCACTTTAACTTCTGCCTCGTCCTCTTTGACCTTGCTTCCGGCTCAGCTTCTCTTCAACTTTCAGAGCCATATGATAAGCATCTTCTATGGTTCGGATGGTCATCATGCTCATCTTGTCCTGAATGTCATACCATAGACCATTCATATTCCTGGCAACTTTCTCATCATCACTTTCCCGATGACCTGCTCTGATGTTTATCCTATATAAATCTTCAGTGTAATCTTTCACTGACATCAACTTCTATCTCAAATTTTTCATCCTCCGAAACAGATTTATTTGATAATATCTAGGTATAAACTTGGCTTTCATTTTTTCAACCATTCTATCCCAGCTTTTGATTTTATGTTTTTTCTTGCAACGTCTATCATCCTGCAGTTCATCCCACCATAGCATTGCATGCCACTTAAGTCTAGTAACAACATGTTTGACCTTCTTGTCTTCCTCGACACCCTCATAGTTGAAGTATTTGTCTAGAGCTCTAATCCAGTCTAGAAGCTATTCAACATCCAAGTTGCCTTCATACACTGGAATGTCCATTTTTCCCCTAGCACCTATCCTAGCAATAGCCTTGAATAAGCGTTCTTTCGTAGCATCTTCAACTGCAACTTCTTCATTTTTAGCTTCATTTTCTCTCTCATCTTCGCTGATATCCCCAGTGTTAACTGTGCGCCTCTGTGTTGTCTCCATAGCATCAAGCCTGGCATGTAATTCACGCATTTCTCTTTCCATTGTAGGATTAGGCATTTCCCTTTCTCTACTTCTCGGTGGCATGGCTGTAGAATTCCTCTCTTCTTGTCTCTGCTACAGAAAGAAAAGAATTTGTTATGGGCTCTGATACCACAATTGACGTAGACCCCCTGCCCTCAGGCCAAGATCCGCTCAAGATATTTTCCAAAACCATGCCAAGAGTTAATTAAACCCTTTGTTTAATCCCGCGAAGGATTTCGGGTTTCGTGAGTTGGAGGTTCTTGATGCAATGCCACAGCTCTTCCAATAGCTGAAACATGAAATGTCAATGAAAATTGACTCCTCCAAAGCGACGAGCACACGCCACTTGTCACCCAGTATATTTCGGCTTTCGGGACTTGAGAGAACAACCAACAACTGTTCCTCTTCCTCTATGATTCCTTGACTCTGAAATTGCACCTTGGATGAGATTGACGGTTGTGAGCCTCCCTCGATCCAATGGCTTGTGTTGTATCGAGATTTTGCCAATCGGGAATCCACAACACTAGACCCAAACCACTGGTTACTCCACTCCCCAAACTTTGATGTGTGAATTCTCATGCGATATCAATGGTCCTTGTTGATCCAGATCTGACAGTCATTACTCCTCCTGAGCTTATGGTTGTTGAAAGGCACTCCATCCTAATCTCTTCGTTGTTCTAAGAGATCCAACAGTTTATGCGATTTCGACACTTCCTTCTGAAGCGATTTGACCATCTGATTAAATGTCTCAAGGACTTCTAGCCAAATGACTTGGCGTCCTTCCTCTAGAATATACTCTTGTGAACCACTTCCACCCACATCTCCCTTTGGAATAATTGAGAGGTTCTATCCTGTCTGATTTTCCACTTGCAAACTCAAGGCCTACACAAGGGTCCCTACATGCACTCCTTGTGACAATTCTCCAATAACCTCTGGTTATTTATGGTCTTTGACTCCATGCACTCCTTGCAACAACAGTCTCTCAATCCTCCTCCCAGATTTGTAAAATCCAAGACATCCCTCGGCTTACGCACACCTTACATGGCTCTTGTTTCTATAAAAATGAAATCTGAATCTCTTCTGAGAGTTCTGAGATGAAACTCAGAGTCTAGTTGACGCACTCCTTGTGGGCCCTCCACTGCACTCTTTGCAAGAGTTCTCAGAAAGAGAAACAATTGAAACTTATTCTCCCCTTACCCATAATTCAAACATTTAACTGAAAATTCCAGAACCTACAAACGTACATAGCATTGAAAGAAATGCACACAAAGAATACAAACAAGCCTACGACATACCATTCAACAGGTGGTTCCAACAACCATAACAAACACATAGATTGGAATCAAAGGTTTCTTCTATTAATTCTAGTGCTCTTGTACATGGTAAATATCAATAGCAAAAATGCATGAAATTCTCTGTTCTCTCCTATTCTCTTCTGCAGCTCTACAACTTACGAATTCTGAATTATGTTTTTTTTTTTTTTTTACTGTCCAAGGGTGAGGGTGTCTATCATAAGTTTTCCCTCCTACTCTCCTAAACTGTCTAATCTAACATTCATATCTACCTACTTGCATTAAACAATTATAAATGTCTATTACATCTGGTGGATAGGAACACACACTCTAAAATCAGTTTAGATCTGTAGTTATAAATGCAACTGCACGTTCTTCCTATCTATTACATTAATGTCCATTCATTAATCTTCAAAACACTATAAAATGTGCACTGACACTTTTCCAGTTGTCTCCTTTGGTTAGGCACGTGTCTTTGGTTTTATACGATGCTCCTGCATCACATCTAAACACTAAGAACTATGCAAAAAAAACTTCGATTTCTAACCCTTTTAATTAATAATAAAGTGCACAACCTCTATAACCCCTAAATACCTAAGCCACATAACTATTAACACCTAACCCTTATCCCATAATACCTAAATTCCAAAACCCCTAATTCTTAAAAATATTAACCATTACAAAACTTAAGCCATAGGATCCCTAATCTTTGAATTGTGATAATACATATCACCTAAAACCGCTATATCGCCACTAACTCCTACAGCATGATGACCCTATAATGACTAACCACTATAACCATTGTATTCTAACCATAATAGCCCAATATCCCTAACCATGATCTTATATCATCTATGTACAAACCCATACAACCACTTTAATCTTATAACATGTCATTTTTATTCCATATAAGATAACAACCCTACTACATATCAATCTATATCTCTAACCCTTAAAAATTATTACTTCCAATACATAACTCTTAAACCATAACCACTATCCCTTGTAACCTTGATAATTAGACGTTATTACGAATACATAACCCTTACAACCCTACCCATTATCCTTCATATCCCTTTATGTAACCTATAACACCCAATCCATATAACCCCTATTTCCCATAGTTATGTACCATTAACCCATAACCTATAACGCCTATAACTTCTAACTTTAACCCTTTATTTCTAAGGCTTATAACACCTATTATTTGGTACATATATAACATTCACCCATTTTACATATGACCCTTAACCCCTATAATCCCTTATTCCATAATATATAACCCTTAACCTCTATAATATGTCCCACCCAAACCCTAATATCTAATCCATTTAAATCTTATTATCCCCAACCAAAATGGCCCATAATATAAGCAATAAAATTTATATCTCCTAATACCTATAATCCCTAACCCTTTTCATTCCTCAAACCTTATGGCCCCTAACATTTAAGACTCATAACACTTAACATTTGAAAATCCTATCTTATATATGTCATTCCACCTACAACTACCAACACTTATGTCCCTTAATATGTATAACACTCAATCCCTTCAATTCATTTAACCCTTAACTTCGATAACATGTAATACTTAACCTCTCAATTTTATAACCCTTAACCATATAATCACTAACTCATGTAACCACTATCATCCATAACCTCTATTTTAGCTCCTATAATGTCTAACTCTTTATAGTATGTGATTCCTAACCCTTGTAATGCTTGACACTAACTATTGTATCACATATATCCTCTATAAAACATAAATTCAATAATATGTATACCTTAAAATTAAAAACAACTAATCCGTATAACCCCTTACTACCTACACTTATCACCCCTAAT
>JASDQU010357896.1:0-12044 GCA_032191745.1 Picea mariana | reverse complement strand
TAATGAGAAGGTAAAGGATGCCAAGATTCAAACCTACAGATTACAGTTTGAACAGATAAATATGAAAGAGGATGAAACTGTTGGGAAGTACTTTCTAAGAGTTGAAGAACTAGTAAATGCAATGAAAGTACTTGGTAAAAAAATTAAGGAAGCCTATGTAGTTCAGAAAATTTTGAGATCTCTGGCAAATAGGTTCAACCCAAAGGTCTCTACTATAGAAGAACTTAATGATTAAAATTTTTTCGTATTGACCAACTCCTAGGAATTCTGAATGCTTATTAAATGAGGATAGGTAAAGATAAAGACACCTCTAGAGAAGCATCATTTAAAGTAGTTAAGAATGAGGATTCTGAGCCTGATGAAATTGAAGAAAAATTTGTGAGAAGACTAAAGAAAGGATGAGACAAGTACCAAGGCAAGTTTCTCTTCAAATGTTTTAACTTTGGAAAGATATGTCACTTTTCATCTAAGTGTCCACACAAGAATAAGGACCATAATGTTGAAGGTGAAGATAAGTACAAATACAAGATATTTGGTAAAAAGAAAAGTTTGTGTAAACAATGATGACTCTTCAGAAGACACAGATAGTGATTCTTCTTGTGAAGATAAGGTTAATGACTTTATGCTTATGGCCAAAGATTATTATGATAATAAAATCACAGGAAGTGATGTTAATGATGAATAATTTGTGGCTGACTTGGAAGGAGAATTGATCAGTCCCCTAGAATAAATTGCTAGACTTAGATTTAAGAAGAAAAGAAAAAAAAAATTGTTGATGCAGTTTGAGAAAGACAGTAAAAACCCTGATGAAGACTTCGCCCTGCTAAAAGTGGAATTAGAAGAGGCAAAGAAAATAGAGGACATTTTGAAACAACAGTTATCAGAGAAGAAGGCAATATGTAAAGCCTTGGAAGAAGAGGTAGTAAAAACCATAAAAGAGATGGAGAAGTTCAAAGCATTGTATCTCCAAAATATTCCAAGCATTAAAGCCTCAGCAGAACTAAACGACATTCTAAGAAAACAAAGATCTCCTTTGTTGAAGACTTGTTTAGGCTATGTAAGTGGTTCAAGCAACAAACTTACAGAAAGAAAAGAGCTAGTAAGATTATCAAGTTCCAAGTCAGCAGACAATCAGACCATGTGAGTAATCTACCACCGAAAGATAATAAAGACAAGATGATCCCTGATAAAAAAACAAAGATATCAGAATATGGAGCAACAAATGCCAAGAAGAAGGCCATCCATTAGGTACCAAAATTACTTCCATGGTTACTATTTTTATTGCTCTAATTTTGGTCATAAGATTGCAAATTGTCAAATTAATTTTAGAGACATTCAACTGAGGAGATCAAGAAATAAACAATCTTTGCAACATAGAACTAAATATCCAATGAGTAGACAAAGTTGCACCAATAACTTTGACTTATTGAAAAATGATTTAAAATTCTATAACTGTCATAACTTCGGCCACAAAGCTACAAACTACCATCTGAAGAATTACAAAGCAAATCCAAAGATAAAACCCTTAGCTAGAAATGCCAACACATGGAAAAAGAAAGATAGTGAAAAATGTGGTCTAGTTCTTTCATATCAAAAACAAAAAGATCCCTGGTATATAGATAGTAGATGTTCCAAGCACATGACTGTAGACAAGGATAAGTCTATGTCTATAAGTAAAATCAAAACAGGAAATGTGACCTTTGGAAATGATGAACCAAATAAAATCAAGGGTAAAGGGATGGTGAGTTTGAGTAATGGTAAAGGAAAAGCCCAGGATGTTCTGCTTGTAGATGGGATGAAACATAATTTGCTAAATGTAATTCAAATGTGTGACAGAGGATGTGAAGTGGTGTTCACTTCCAAAGATTGTAAGATAAATTATGTAAACTTAGGACAAGTGGTGGCTAAAGGCATAAGGACAGATAATAATGTATATGTGTTGAAAGAACATAGAGAAGAGTGTCATCTAAGAAAACATGATGAAAGTTGGTTATGGCATAGGAGACTTGGACATCTAAGCTTTGACCACTTAATCAAGTTCAGAAATCTTGAGGCAGTAAAAGATCTTCCAAGAATATCAAAGTCACAAGATTCTTTGTGTAAACCATGCCAAGTAGGAAAGATAACCAGGACACAGTTTAAATCCAAGAGCTCTATTTCAAAAGAGAAACCACTCCAATTAGTTCATATGGATTTATGTGGACCATAAATACCATAAGGCACAACGAAGGAAAACTACTTCATGCTGATCATTGATGATTACTCCAAACTCACTTGGGTTGCTTTTCTCAAAGAAAAAGATGGAGCATTTGAGAAATTTAAAATATTTAAGGCTTTAACTGAGAATCAAATAGGCAACAGGTTAAAGGTAGTAAGATAAGACAGAGGAGGAGAATTTATGTCAAATGATTTCAAGGAATTCTCTAATAAACATGGGATCAAGAGAAAATACACTATCCCATGAACCCCATAGCAAAATGGAGTAGTTGAGAGGCAAAACAGAACAGTTCAGCAAATGGCCAGGTCAATGATGAATGAGAATAACATTGGTCAAACCCACTGGGTAGAATAAATACACACAACAGTCCATATTCTTTACAAAGCCCACCTCAGACCACACAGTGACAAGACACCTTATGAACTGTTGTATGGAATACCTGCTTTAGTCAAACACTTCAAAGTCTTTGGGAGTAAGTTCTACATTAAGAATAATAATGAAAACCTTGGAAAGTATGATGACATGGATGATGCAGGCATATTCTTAGGATATCCTACAAATATTAAAGGATATATATGATTTAATAAAATATTGTCTAAATTAGTTGATTGCAATGATTTAAAGGTTGATGAAGGAGTCCCAGTAAGAGAGGTGAGTAATATTGAGTCTGCTACAGAGGACACAGCTGAAGCTAAAGATGAACAGGTCCAAGAATCAGAAAATGAAGACTCTGAGTTAGATGATGATACAAATACTCAGGCAGACTCAAATCAACAGACAACATCAAATCCTTCCTCCAGAATTACTCAAAAGAATCATCCTGCAAGTCAAATAATTGGTGAGAAAGACAAAGGTGTACAAGCCAGGAGAAGGATAATCAAAGACACTGAGCAATCACATATAGCCTTCATATCCATGGTGGAACCCAAGAAATTTAATGAAGCCAGTAAAGATGTAAATTGGTTAAAATCAATGAATGAAAAACTGGATTAGATTGAGAAAAACAATACTTGGGAGCTTGTTCCTAGACCTACAGATAACAATGTAATTGGCTCCAAATGGGTGTTTAAGAACAAAATGAATGAACAAGGAAAAATTGTTAGGAATAAAGCTAGATTGGTCTATAAGGGGTATGCACAAGTTGAAGGACAAGATTTTGATGAAACCTTTGCACCAGTGGCAAGGTTGGAAGCCATCAGAATGATTCTTGCCTATGCATGTCATAAGAACTTTAAAGTATATCAGATGGATGTTAAGTCATCATTTCTTAATGGATATCTAGAAGAAGATGTATATGTGGAGAAACCTAAAGGATTTTCACTGAAAGATAAACCTGACTATGTCTGTAAGTTGAAAAAGGCATTATATAGACTGAAATAGGCACCATAATCCTGGTATTATAGACTGGACAAATTTATATAGGACAAAGGGTTCAAGAAAGGTATTGTTGACAGTAATCTATACATTAAGTCTGAAGGTGATGATTTATTAGTTATTTTAGCTTATGTAGATGGAATTATTTTTGGATTAACTAATGACCCTTCAGTTCAGTGGTTTGTTAATTCAATGTTTTTGGCATAGGGGAAAACCCAAGGTTCAACGCTACAACAACGCACCAAAAAAACCCTAACTACTGGCCCTTTCAGCAACACCTGTGAAGCAGATGAAGTCTCACCCGAGGTAGAGTCAGGGGTGGTGGCAGGACTCTAGTGTGTGTAACCTTAGCTGGGACACAGATCTATGATTGTAACACCTTAACAGAGCACTTAGTTATTAAAGTTCATTAATATTCACCCTTAGTTCACAGCACAGCTAAACCCTAACAGGATATCTGCACAGTATTCAACCAGATTTAGCATCTAGCAGCACTTAGCGTAATGAAATAGATCAGATATAGTAGATTTAAGCACTAATCACATTCACATAGGTCATATCTAGCATTCACTCTCATTATTAAGCACAGAGCAACATCGGATTTATCTATATCAAAGCAGTTAAGCAAGTCAACACATAAACACATCAATACATCGCACAAAGCACAACAACATAGGATATGCGTGGTTCAACCCCTCCCTGGGGCTATGTCCACCAACTCTTTGTCTTCTTTATTATCTTTGGTCAATCTTCTTACATGCACAAAGCTTCAGAATCAACTACGTGGAGGACAAGAGATCTGTGCATCTCGCTAGATCCTCCTTCCTTGAGTTATAGCACAAATTCTTCCACAGTCTCTTACAATCACTTGCACTTAGCTCTTCAAGCCTCACACAGTGTGCATAAAGTAATTGCCACTTAGCACTTAACACACTTGCAACTGACTAGTCACTACTAGTCACTATTCACTACTTCTTACATCACATAGACTTCTATTTATACATTACAAAATAATCCTAAGCATGGGTAAACCCATGGGCCGACATCCCCATACCCATTACATAAGCCCAGAACCCAAAAATTCCCTAAAAGGATCCGAGATCCCACCATCTCCAATTTGTCTTGCGCTTCGACTTTGATAGCTTGCCGAAGTCCCAAAAATAGGTCAAACATGACCAAGGATCCTCAAAACTTGTTCAAGGGCCAACAGGCCCCCAACACTCACCTGTGACTCGTCCCGAGTCACTCTGATCTAGGTAATTCTGCCTCAAAATCCTCGATCTTGGCTCAAGCTACTTCGAATTTTTGTTGTTCCACGACGTCCTGCTTAGCGAAATCTTGGATAACAACTTCGTTGATAGGTCCCTCTAAGCATTGTTTAGCTGCAGTGATAACTTGCTCTAGTTCTGCTCCTTGGCCTTCGATCTTTGAGAATAGTTGGAAAGCCTTATCCTGTATAGGTTGGAGCCTCTGAGTCACTTCCATGACTCTTCTCTGAATGGTATGAACCTGTTGCTCAGTAGTGCGCTACTCTTGGTATCGCTTCATCCTTTCAACAAATGATAGGGGCTTCAAATGCGCCTGTATTGTTTCTTCTTGTTTCTTTGACTCCTGGAGCTGTGACTCTCGTACCTTCAATTCAGGATCCTTAGTGAGTCTCTCATAAGTTTGGTCACTGCAATCTCTTAGTTTTTACATTCCATGGAAAGGTCCCTTATTCTCTCAACTACAATTCCAGCAGTTGCATCTCTTTGATCCCTCACATCCTGCGAGGTGTCGGGCACTGTGTGGAGCTCTAAGTCTGTTATTCTTTGTTGTAGTTGCTGGATATATTCTGTGAGTTTCTCTACTTAATTCTCGACTCAGTCTTCTACCATTGGCTCTAAGCCTATCACAGAGTGAAGTGTTGTTTTGAATTCTTCTTTCACTTCGATTTGTTTTGCGAGAAACTATTATTTTTCTTGTTGAATCTGTGCTTTCTCCTCTTCAAACTTTGTCTAGAGAGAAACCTTCTCCTACTCCGCAACTTGATGTTGTTCTATGACTACTTCTTGCACTTTCTTCAAGGCCTGGGTGGCTTGTTATGTTTCTTCTTGTGCACAATGAAGGCAAGCTTCAGTCACATCAGCTAGTCGACGGAGTTGGGCTGGCTCATCTCCCAACTCTGGTTCTTCCAATGGCAGGGGCACAGTGGACATTGCACCACTAGACTGAAGGGCCTAATGTACCCCTCAGATATCAACCTCGAATCTATCGTACATATCCTCCTGCTTAGCTTCATGTTTCTACAAGATTTCCTGCAAGGTGTCATTCACAACTGTGTTGATGAAGTCAAAGTCATTGATAGTGAGAACAGTCTTCATCTTAGTCATGGTGGCTATGGATTTCTTTTGGGAACTGGGTTTCATGGGAGAAACCTTCCTTTTCTTCAAGGGATCAGCCTCATCAGCAGGATCCCTGGGCGATGTTTCTTTGCCTTGCCTCTACTGGTCTTCTTTGTCATTTGTCTCTTCTACTTCATCTTCACCCCCTCGGCCAGTTGATACTGAAGCAATATCTTTTGATGCACTTCTCAAGTATTGGACTTCTTCGGTCTTCTTCCTTCTACTGGGTCCCGATGTGTCATGTTATTTGTGAGCGGCCACCAAGATATCAAGTTCGGGGTCAGGCATCTCTGCAAGATTAGCAAGGATAAGGAGGTCTACTGACCAGCCCTTTGTTATCTCCTTGAGGTCCTCTTCTTTGATCTTGTAGTACGACTGAATCTCCTCCTTACGCTCATCTTCGCGTGCAGTGATATAGATGAAGTGTCGATCAATGCAGAACTTCATGAGGGGTTGAAACCATTGTAGGGTGTTTGGTGTCATGTGAGGTTCAGCTTCAATAACCCTCTTCAGTTGGATATAATATGTGTGAAAGAATGCATTCGACTGCCACTATTTTCCCATATCATTTGAGTACAAGAGCGCGGTGAACTTCACAGCAAGGGACTCGAATGGGTCAATGTCCAGGAAAGTCGCACCTTCCGGCATCTTCGAAGAAGTAAATGCGATGAGGATCAGGAGCCAGCTAAAGTGGAACTCGTAGCCCTGATCCTATGCTTTGCGATAGCCTAATTCCAACTGATTAACTAAGTACTTCACCCAGTTAATCTGTAGGCCTTCCATGCATTTCCTAGTGAGGTCAACGACAAACCCTGTGACCTGCGTGGGTCTATTCTTTCTTGCAATATTTCTTGTGATTAATTGGCATGTTAGGCACACTCCACCATTATTGATGGAAGATACCTTGCAGCCTTGCATCCCTTTATCAACATTGTCATAGGTATCCTTGATATTTTGTGCTAATGCGTGATCTATGGCTTTCCCTAGATAGAAGTCATGCGGGTCGGGTCCTTGCATACTTAATCCAGTGATTCTATGGATCAGTGTCAAATCGATTGTGATACATCAGTCTAGCCATAAGTAGCCACCATGGTAACATGAGAGCAGGAGCTTAACACAGGCGTTAACCTCTTGGTACCTTCCAAAGTGTGGGATTTTCATTACATTCAATAGGGTGGAATGCGCGAGGTTCATCGTCCACGGCAGGGGGATTATTTTCGAGTTTTTCCCCTTCATCCTGGTCAATTATTTATATGGGGTGAGCATACTATAGTTCTTGCAGTCTCCTAGGTTGAAGTCGCTTAACTTCAATAATGTGATCTTGTCCTGTTGTGCTCGAACTAAGTGTATCCCCTTCAGGAGGTGCGCAGTAACCATGGTGTAATAAAAATCTCTCGGCACACTATCACGACTCATCGCATCAGCCAAAGGTAGGATGTAGTCAGGTAAGATGGTCAGGATTAGCTTCGCATTTTCTAGGTCATCTATGTGTTTGGTTCTCTTCTCTGCTGCGACTCGGGACAGTCTGAATCCACGAGAGGTCGATAGAGAGGCCTGCACTCCTTTTGTTGATGATGCTTGTACACCCATAGACATTACCCTTTTAGACGTTACTCTTTCAATCATGAGGTCGATGAGTACCTCCTTCATAGACTCTTCAACTGCGCTAAGTTCTTCGAACATACACGCTCGTGGTTGAATATCTCAGGTTTGAAGGGAAACTACTCAATGCAACAGGATGAATGGTGATAGCTCAATGACCACTGTGAAAAATCAACTAATCTATGGGATTAGATAATCATGGATGGAAAAATTTTTCTTGGTGAAATGCTCGACGGAATAAGTAGGCAACTAGGTAACGAATTTCTCCAACGGGCGAGAAGACTTCATTAATGCAGTTTTGTCCATTACGGCGTGGTCCCAATGATCTGGTTGTGAGATTTATGACCATAAATGTTGTTCTAATCCATTTAGGGTGTCGTTCTAATGGTTATACTATTTCCAATCGCTATATTGCTTCACCATGGAGAATTGCCATGTGGCGTTGTTCTGCTATCCCGACGAAGTTCCAGTTTGCAAATTTTCCTTCTGCGAAGTTCCCTCTGGAACCTTTTGTAACTTTTTTTATCTTTGATCTCTTCTTAATTAGTTTTCTAGCCTTCTTTCTAGTGATATTTGTCTTGGTATTCCTCTTTCCATTCTGATTCTTATCTCCTCTTGGCATAGTAACTTCGCATTGTTGATGGTCTTTACTAGGATTCAAGGGAAATACTTCTTCTCTGTCTGGTGTAGGTGCTTCGGTCTTCTATGAGTCTTCTTGTGTTCTTTCAAATTTGACATCCAAGTTTCTAGTTCTAAATAGATTCTATCTGTTCTCCCATTCTTCAATCAAGTGTGTGATCCTCCTAGTCATGAAATCTTTCAACTCTTGCTTCTTTTTCTCTAAGACTTCCTCTTCTTTTCCTCTGGCTTGATCCTTTTCGATCCAATGTGTTCCGAGTAACATAAAAAATGGGGCATTGTTCTCAATAAATTTAACAACCTCAAAATCTTCTTTTGTTGAAGTTCCATGAGCACTCATAGATATCTGGGTAAGTCTTCCACATAGGGTTATCAAATTTCCTCTAAATAATCCTATTCCTCCCAATGAGGGAATCATATCAGGATTTCCTAAAGTTTCCTAAGTTCTTTATGTCATAATATTCACCTGTGCTTCTTCATCCAGAAAAAGGTCAATGTCGAAGTCTCCTATTCTTTCTTCTATGTATTCCTTTTATTTGAAGATCTCTGATAAGTTGATATTTCGGTGGTCATTCAGGGTTTCTTTAATTTGTAGCAATACATCCTTTGATTCTTTCTGGAGTTTGTTACGAGGGAAAAACTCTCTATGGCCAAGGGTAAACCACAAGAGACAGGTATGACTGCAAAAATCCACTCAATTCCAACATATGCTATACAAACTAATGTGCAAGATAAGAAAGAGGCCTACCTCGATCCAATGTTCGATGATGTTCCACCATTGAACACTTTGACCCAGAGCTTTGTACCTGCAACAAGTTCTTAAAAAACAAGCAGAGCAAGTATATAGTGATAATGTAAAATGGGTTAGCACATCAGATAGTATAATCCATTAATAAACATTACAAACATGCCCATGGATAATAATCATATATTTGCATGATACCAATAGGATGGAAAAGGACTATTTCTATTAATAAATGATCAGCATAAGTGACAACATTACAAACTTCCGTGTCGTCACGGTTTGAAACCAAGAAACAAAGTTCCTTTCAACTGGGCCTCCACCACTTCAATCCTCCACCAAAGGAAAGCTCATAGAAAAGAGAAAATGAGGTTCTCTCAACAATAGGGAAAAATCTTGGGGGATGAACACTATGTTTAGACTTGAGGGACAAAGGGATGCAGACTCAATATGAAGTAATTTCTAGAGTAACTTTGCTCTTAAAGTTGAATGCTTTCTCCTCTTTTCCATAGCTCAGAAGGGCCGAGTCAGAAAGTTTCCAGTATGTGGAAGGTCGAGGATCAAAGATCTCCTATCGTGACATGGAACCCGACTCCATTTTTCATATTTTTTGGCACAAATCCCGATGTACACGGGTTTTAGTGGAGAAGCCTGTGTATACGCATGCTGTATAGAAGATAGGGCACATATATGTGGAAAAATATGTATTTTTAGCTCTGGATTCATCAAAAAGGGATGACAAGTCTACATAGGGAAATGGAAAAAGGCCCTCTGTGAAAGATAACAATGGTGAGGCAAATCTTGCTATAACATATGCCCCCTAATGTGTGATATCAGAGGAGTATCTTCGATGGCTGAAATACATTATAAATAACCCAGGAGTGGAGTGGTAAAGAACCAGCTAGATGAACTCGATTGATCATTACATTTTGTACTGAATTTGCATACATGGCTGCCAAGAATACAATGAATATCCATGTGGAAAATATACAAAATAAGTGTATGTGGCCATGAATAGGAAAATACAAATGTGGTTGCATGCTAAAAGTTGTCATATTCATGAACAAGGCCTAGTGAAACCGATCTCAAAACCAATCTGAAGATATATGTATACCATGGAGTATAATCTTGATCTCCCATGATCACTATAGTCATATAGGTATTGGTCCAATGAAAAGGAAGCAATAGCTCAGGAAATTTGTGGCCACATAGAGATGTCTTCAAGTCTTCTACACTATCCGCCAAGGGTGCAAGTCTACATCATGTGAATAAAAGAGTTGAGGTCGAACACAATGAGACATTGTTTGATTATCGGTCATTGAGGTATACCGTTAACAAACACGAGACAACCTACCAATAATGAAACTAGGTATCAAGGAACTAAGTACATTCCTACAAGTGCGAATAAAGGAGTCAGTGTCGAACACTTGAGGAATCCATTGATCAGGATACATTGATGTATTCCCATTTTCCAATGGTGAGAGAGACTGCCACTAATGAATGAAAGCCTTAAGGTACTCATAAAACTCTAGGTCCCATATCCAGAATAAATGAGCTAAAGTCGATGGAAAGAGACCCACTGAAAGGAGAGCATTAAGGTATGTCTCATCAATCAGCACGAGGAACAAAGAAGGAGCTTCATGATTGTGTGGAGATCGGACGAAGAACATGTTCACGAACCAACGACCTTGTGCGTCTTTCGCGTGTACAAAATGCAAGCGGTACATGAAAAGGACTCTCTGAATAGCAGCCAATGATGAAAACTTTTGAAAAAGGCGAGGAAACCACCAATAAGGCTAATGGCATCCAAGGCACTGCATGAATCCCAAAGTGTGAATAGATGTCTTTCCGTTGAACACAAGAGAAACCACCCAGTTAATGACCAATGATGAAATGTCGATTGTTGGGTTCAAGGTGACCTACCAATGATGAAAGTAGGGCCAGGGTGCATTAAGACCATAGTATCATGCGATTCTGAGACACTGAGGGTATGGCCGACATGCAAATTCAAGATTTCTGAGGAGTGGCCGACACAGGTTGATAGACTTCCTTTGAACAAGAGCATGAGACATATGATAGACTCTGGCAACATAGACCCAATGATATAACTATCATATGTAGGAGGCATTTATAATGTTCTCTATGGGGACTAGAAGAGTAACTAGTCGGTAGAGAAAGCTCTGTAACAGGATCAACTTCTTATGGCCATGCTAAACCCAAAATTATGATGACGCAAGGACTCAATAACTTTGTTCTCTGTTCAAAGAAGACACAATTTCCAACAAATATAATATAGTACTTCCTTCCCACTCGTCTTTTTTTGTTTTTTCATAACAAATGAATGTTATGATACACAGGAGGAAACGAGTGTCGCAAGTAAGAAAAACTAGTTCCAGCAGTGAAACGCACCTATGCTCAATGCAAGGAAATGCATGTGGGAGATGTACATTCGGCGTGATGTTTCCTCAAGGGTATAGAGTGTCAAATTGCGAAGGATATAAACAAGGATCTTCTTGGTTGAGGATGTAAGGACTTCTTAGGAAATGGTTTTATAATACAAAGCGAGAACTAGATAAAGGCTCAATACTACAAGCAAGGGCATAAGATTCAATCACAACTTAAAGCCAAAAAATGTCCTTTTTTATGTCTATTAGTCTATTTGGTGTGAAAAAGGGGTAAACTTGTGCCAAATAGACGTCTTTTCAAATCCAATTTACGAGTTTGAAAAAGACAAGTTCACTCAGAAATCTTTTCTATTTTTGGTAATGAGTCAGAAAAGATCTTAACTAAGACTCATGACCTTTCAAATCCAATTTAACGAGTGTGAAATGGACAGATCACTCAACAATATTTTTGGTTTTTGAGACGAGTCAGAAAATAGATTAACTAAGACTCGTTTTTTTTGTTCTAATCAACATGTAAAGGGGAAGGCCAAGGCTCCTGTCTCGGTCTTCTACGGAAGTTCAGGATCTTATGGATAGCTGACAAAATCTTGGGGAAACCCAAAGCTATCCAAGTCAAGGAGGAGTGTTATAGGATAAATCGGTAAATGAAGACATAAACTAATCTCCCTAGATCCACCTGG
>JASDQU010357893.1:0-10366 GCA_032191745.1 Picea mariana | reverse complement strand
GATAAATTCGACTACTTTCCTTTTAGTTCCTGTTGCAAGTTGTACAAGCCATGATTTTGCGTGCTTCTGTTTCTTAAGTTTATTTGACTCTACTACATCAAGAGTAATATAACTTAACGTAGCTCCAAGGTCAATTAAAACAAAAATTTGAGTGTTATTGATTTTACCTTCGATTTCTACCACCGAGGACTGGTGGTCATCTTGTCAACCATCTATGGCTGCATTTATCCAATCCAGGCTTCTGCCCATGTCTCCCACCATCGAGGCTTCCTGCAAATTATGAACACTTGTTCTGTTTGCTGAAATTAAACATCGACAATTCCTCCTTAGATGAGGCTCTCCACATTCCCAACACTTTAATGGCTCATGGGAGCTATCCCCAAACTTCTTCATTCCCAGGTTTACTGGTTTACCGTTTCCTTTCATATTCGGATGATTGGAGTGAAAATCCTTTCTCGAAAAACTTTCATTTGCATTCTGATAAGGAGCTGGCTGGTATCCCTTCTTCTGTTGGTTCATTCGATATTGTTTCTTATCCTTCCAGGCTTTGGGAAACTCTACCCGCTGTTTATACTGGTCATAGCACATTCGGGCTTTCCTGAATACTTCACTCAAGGATTTGGGGTTGTCAAACTCAATTCTGTCCTTGTAGGACTGTGGTAAACAACTTAAGAATCACTGGATTTTTACCTTATCCTCCCGAATGTATGGTATTAGCCTTAGTAGTTCTAGAAATTTATTTATAAGGTCCTCTATCATCATCTGTCCAAGTCGTAACTCGTAAAATTCTTTCGTCTTCCTTTCAGAATAGATTTCATAAAGGTATTGTTTCTTGAAATACTTCTTAAAGTCAGACCATTTTAACTGTTTCTCCTTTAGGCCCTTGGCCAATTTAAGGTCTTTCCACCAAATGCTGGCCATCCCTTTCATATTGTAGATGGCCATTCTGAGCTTCATGTTGCTGGAATAGTTGTAGATTTGGAAGTATTTTTTAATGTCCAACAACCATGCCTCTGCTTCTTCTCCTGTCCTGGATTCTCCATCAAAGGTAGCTAGTTTAATATTTTTAAATTCTCCTTCAAGGTGGTCTACTTGTTTTATTTTTCTGTCTGGTTTAGTTTTGTCTTCAACTGAAGGTGTTTCTTCATATGAACTAGCACAGACCTCCAGCCCTCAGGCCAAGATCCGCTCAGGATCATTCTAAATCTGCCTTTCTAAGTCTGATTGACTCTTTGGTTTTCCCCACAGGGAATCCCTCACACACTCGACAATGTATCCACAGGTCCTTATGAGTATGTTCTGTGTGATCAACCACAAGCACCACTCAAGTCTCCCAATCTCAGTAAGATCGTGCCCTACGTCGAACTGAGACTTCGGGTTTTGCGATTCCGCGATCCCTAATGTCGAGAGTTCCTGTCTCCATAACCTTCGAAACCCGAAAGACTGAATTCTGATGCATCCAACAAAGGCTAGATTTCCAATAGGATTTTCACTTCATCAAGGTTTTGGAATTCATGATTTCACGAATCCGGATGCAAGGCTCCCAGCCCTTCGACCTCCGAAACCCCAAAATGGTCAACAAGGTTTGACTCTGCCTATTTGACGAAGACACGCCACCTGTCCACTCAAATGCTTTCTATCTCTGACATGGACTCTCACCACCTGTCCTTCTTTCTAGGTTTTTGGACTTGAACAAGCCTCCGACTACTATCCCCCTAACACTTCGAAACTCCGAATTCCGAAATCCTTCACTTAACAATTCTTTTTCATGATTCGGGAGTTAGAATGACTAGGGATTTTGGCTTATAATCTAGACTTACGAACTCTGAATCCACGAAATGATCTAACGGCTCACAACAGATCACAATCAATGGTCCACGTTGAGTCTCACCTCTTGAAGGGTGGATTTATCCAACTCTTAACCTCCTCGCAGCTTTATTGAATCTCACAGTCCTCGCGACTTCGTGGGTTCTCCTCAGATAATTTCAATCGCTCATTCCTTCCTTGAAGACTTCTGCAAATTGAACCAATGTTCCTCACATGAACATGGCTTCTGCAATGTAACTTCACTCTATCTCCCTTTTAATACCTCAAAGGCACTAACCCTTCTGAGCTTTCACTTGCAACGCAAGTCTTGAAAGGACTCCTGCGCACACTCCTTGCGACAATCTTTCAAATAATCCTAGGTATTTGATTGTTCGACTCTATGCACCTTCTGCAACAATAGTCCCTTATCTTTCAACCTTAGTTGATAAGTTGAAGGCCTCGACTTTGACCGCACACACCTTGCATGACTTTTGTGCTTCACCTACACTTCTGCTAGAATGAGAACAACGGTATCTCTCCTGAACTTTTTGAGATAAAACTCAGAAACCTTGTCAACACACATCTTGCGGATGTTTCACTGCACTCCTTACAGGAACTTCTCTTGCTCATGAAGAGAAACAATTGAAACTCATTCTCTCTCTCTCTCTTAGACTTCATACATTTAACATGAAATCATACATTCAACACAATATTAAAGCAAATGCATAATAGAGAGAATAAAACAACTGTAAGCATACCATTCATCATGTATAAATGAAAAACATCATAACACCATGAAATCTGACTCGAAGATTCATATATTAATCCAAAGCTCCTGTACATGGGATTTTCTCTACATCTCTCTCTACATCTCTCTCCTTCTATGCTATGCTAATGATAATGATACAATAATAAAAGAGTGAGGGTGTCTATATTTGTTTTCCCTCCTACTCTCTAAACTGTCTAATCTAACATTCATATCTACCTACTCTTACATTTAACAGACTTAAATGCCTTAATGTTCTACAGATGAAAGCAATCACTCAAGATCTGTTTACATCCTCCAAGATATAAATGCAAAGTACGCCATCTTCCTAAGTATTACATTAATGCCTTTTAAGTTCAAAATTCAAAACAATTCTTATGAAAACGTGTTCTTTTTCTTCCTTTACGCGTCTAGCTATTTCTTTGGCTTAGTCGCATGCTTTGAGCTTTGCACGATTCTCCTACATCATACTCCCTCGCTTGAAAATTTTCATGAACTCCTGTTCATGAGCTCTTGCACAGTCTATCCACGCTTCTCAATTTCTGCTTCATCTTCCCAACTTGCATCTTCAACTGGATGTCCCTTCCATTTGACCAAGTATTCAAAATACTCCTTCCTCCTGGTCTTTTTGGTGACTCTCTTGTCAATTATGCTTTCCATTTGAATATTTCCAGCTACAGGAATTTGTTTTGTCCATCAAACTTCTTTCTGTTCATCTTTGGCTCCTGCTTCTTCAGCTTTGTAAGGGTACGAATAAGCAACATTGAATATTGGTGAAATTCCGATCCCATCAGGTCAATCAATCTCATATGCGTTTGCCCCAAATTTCTTTATGACCTTTCACGGTCCAATATTTTCCATCTTCAGTTTGTTATATGTCCCCCTTGGGAACCTTTTCTTCCTTAGATGTGCAAGAATAAAATCACCAACTTCAAATTGAAGTTCTCGCCTGTGTTGATCTGCTCTACGCTTGTATTCTTGATTTGAATTATGCAGTCATTCCTTGACTTGGCTATGAAGCTCCTTCATTGCTTCTGCAAAATTCTCTGCACTAGTGCTTCTGAACTCATTTCATTATGAATCTTTTAATTCAGAAACTCCCCTTGGCTGCATTCCATATACAATCTAGAATGGACTCTGCCCTGTGCTTCTATGGAGTGAATCATTGTAAGCAAATTCTGCCTACGACAGAATGCGATCCCATTGATTGTGGTGTTCGGTCACTAGGCTCCTCAACAAATCTCTGAAGCTCTTGTTCATAGCTTCTGTCTACCCATCCATCTGAGGATGATATGCTGAGCTAAATGAAAAACTTCTCCCCAACTTTTTCCATAAAGTTCTCCAGAAATGTCCCACAAACTTGGTATCTCGATCAGAAACAATACTCCTTAGTAATCCGTGAAGTCTGATGACTTCATTGAAAAACAGGTCTGTAATATGAGTTGCGTCGCTGGTTTTTTGGCATGGTATGAAATGTGCCATCTTGGAAAATCTGTCGACTACCGCAAAGATTGAATCACATCCTCTTTGTGTTCTTGGAAGCCCCAATATAAAATCCATGCTCCCTGCATTTCACGGCCTTGTAGGTATGGTTAATGGATGGTATAACCCTGTGTTCTTCCTCTTCCATTTTGTGGGATGACAAATCCTGCATCTATCCACGAATTTCTTAACATCTATTCTCATCCCTAGCCAAAAATATGAGCCATTCAACTTTGAGAACGTCTTTTCATGACCGAAGTGTCTGACCAATCCTCCACTGTGTTTTTCTTTCAGTCGGTTCTCCCTCATGGAGCATTTTGGAAAACATAGCTGATTGCCCTTGAATAATAATCCATTCTGGATCATGTATTCAATCCACTAGCTCCTATCCCTGAGAATTGGATTCTCAGACGCCTCATATGCTTCCTTAAAATCTGGATCATCCCTATAAATTTCTTAGAGGTTATCAAAACCCAAAGTTTTGACTCTGAATTCCTGCATCAGCAAACATTTCCTACTCAAAGCATCAACAACTTTGTTAGTAGTTCCAGAAATATGCTTAATCATGAATGTAAAATTCTACATGAATTCCACCCATTTAGTATTTTTTTGGTTCAACTTTTCCTGTTGAGTCACGAATTGTAAAGCATGATTATCACTGTACAAAACAAACTCATTAGGAACCAAATAGTGTCTCCATTTCTTCAGTGCTTTTGTGACTGCATAGAATTCCTTGACATATGTGGAGTACTTAACCTTCGCTTCATTCATTTTTTCACTAAAGTATGCGATCAGTCTGTCATCTTGGCTCAAGACTGCTCCTATTGCAAATCCACTCACATCACACTTGACCTGGAATGTCTTGCTGAAATCTGGCAAAACCAAAATTGGTTGCTCAGTGATCTTCTTTTTCAGCAAATTGAAACTCTTCTCTGCTTCTTCTGTCAAGTGAAAAGATGTATGTCTTTTCTTCACTGTATCCATCATTGATGCGCTAATTCCACTAAAATTTTGGATGAATTTCCTGTAGAAACTAGCCAAACCATGGAAGCTTCGAACTTCAAACACATTCTTCGGTGATGGCCAATTCTTAATCGCATTTACCTTTTCCGGTTCCATCTTCAACTCATTTGCAGAGATAACAAAACCCAAATAAATGAGTTCGGTCCTCATAAATGATGATTTCTTCATATTAATCAACAATTTCTCTTGCTGTAATCTCTTCATCACTGCGGCTAAATGCTTTAAGTGCTCTTCTTTTGTCTTGCTGAAAATTAATATATCGTCAAGATATACAATGACAAATTTCCCAATGAAATCCTTCAGCAATTTGTTCATCAATCTCATAAAAGCACTGGGTGCATTTGTTAAACTAAATGGCATGACAAGCCATTCATACATCCCTTCATTCGTCTTAAATGTTGTCTTCCATTCATCACCTTCCATCATGCGAATCTGATATCCGCTTTTCAAATCAATCTTTAAAAAAAATATTTCTCCACTCAAGCAATCCATCAAGTCATCCATCCTTGGAAATGGAAATCTGTATCTGATGGTAATCTTATTGATCTCCCTTAAGTCTGTACACATCCTCCAGCCTCTGTATTTCTTTGGGATGAGTATTGTTGGAACAACACATGGACTCAAGCTCTCTCTAATCAATCCTTTGTCCATTAAGTCTTGGACTTGTCTCTTGACTTCTTCATTCTCTCGCGGCATCAATCTGTATGTTGTTTTTTTCGGTAAATTGGCTCGAGGTATAAGATCAATGTGATGTCTTATACTCCTGATTGGTGGCAACAAACAAGGTTGTTTGTCCACTACTATATCAACAAACTCTTCCTACAACTTCTAGATTTCCTCTGGTAAATCATCCACTCTTGTACCGGTCAAAACAATCCTAGGCTTCCTGACCATAACAAATTGTGTGTCTTCCTTCTTCTTAACCTCATTAAGAAGTTCCTTCCCACTCATGAGAAGTACAGTGTTGCTCACCTCTAGTTTCACTTATTTTTCCTTAATCGGAAACAACATGTGAGTCCTACCATTCTTCTCCAGGGTGTATGTGTTCTTTCTCCCATCATGAACCAGATTCCTATCATATTGCCACGGTCTACCCAGTAATATATGACAAACATCCATGGGAATGAAATCACATAATATTTCATCCTTCTATCCCCCTATTTTAAATTCAACTAAACATTGTTTAGTAACATTTACCTGATGTCCTTTTTGTAGCCACGAAACTCTATATGGGCTTGGATGTAAGATAGTCTACAGCTCCATCTTTTCTACCATCTCTGTAGAAATGAGATTGTCTATGCTACCGCTGTCCATGATGACATTGCATACACTATCTTTTGTTTTGCAAGCAGTCTGAAACAGACTGTTCCTTTGGGCTGGGTTCTCTGCCTCATTTTCCGTCTTCAAGAGAACTTTTCTCATCATTAAGGATCTTTCTCCCTCAGCATCTTCTGCCTCAACATTCCACCCTTGATCTTTGGCAATGTGAGTCTCACCATCATCTTTCTTCTTGTTTGGACACTCATAAGATTTATGTCTATTTTTTCCACAGACAAAACATTTCACTTCACCTCCTCAGCCTCTTCCTCTTCCTCTAGCTTGAGGAAAAGTATTTCTATCAACATACTGCCCTCTCTGTGATCTTCCTCCTCTCTCAGTTTGAGTTTGAGGTTTCTTTCCCTCTTCTTTAGATTTCTAAGCTCTGTCTTGGGCAATTGTTTTGCCTCTGGATTGAATTCTGCCTCGGCCTCTTTGACCTTGCTTTCATTTCAACTTCTCTTCAGCTTTCAGAGCCATCTGATAATCATCTTCTACAGTTCGAATGATCATCATGCTCATCTCATCTTGGATATCATATCTCAGACCATTCATGTACCTAGAAACCTTTTCATCATTGCTTTCCCGATGACCTTCTTTGATGTTTATCTTGTAGAAATCTTCAGTGTATTACTTCACTGACATCAGCTTCTATCTCAAATTCTGCATCCTCTAAAACAGAGTAATTTGATAGTCCCTGGGTATGAATTTGGCTTTCATATTCGCAACCATTCTATCCCAGCTCTTGATTTTTTGCTTGCCTTTATAGTGTCTGTCAGCCTGTAGTTCATCCCACCATAGTGTTGCATGTCCTTTAAGTCTGGTGATAACATGTTTGACCTTCTTATCTTCCTCGACATCCTCATAGTCGAAGTATTTATCCAGAGCTTTAATCCAGTCTAGAAGCTCTTCAACATCCAGGCTACTCTCATACACTGGAATGTCCATTTTTTCTCTAACACCTATCCTTGCAACAGCCCTGAATAGGCATTCATCCACAGCATCCTTGACTACAACTTCTTCTTCGTGTCCAGCTTCATTTTCACTTTCAGCCTCGTTGATATCCCCAGTGTCGACTGTGCACATCTATGTTGTCTCCATGGCATCAAGCCTGGCTCATAGTTCACACATTTCCCTCTCCACTACTGGATCAGGCATTGGTCTGTCTCTTCTTCTCGGTGGCATGGCTGAGAAATATTCCCTTGTTCTCTCTGCTACATAAAGCAAAGACTTCATTCTATTATTCTGATACCACCTTGATGTGTATCAGAGTATTCTTCTTCCTCCTTCTTCCTCCATCGATAATATACAAACAGAGTCAAGCTCTAATACCAAATGGTGCAGACCTCCACCCTCAGGCCGAGATCTTCTCAGGATTGTTCTAAATCTACCTTCCTGATTCTGATTGACTCTTTGGTTTTCCCCACAGGGAATCCCTCAGACAGTCGATGGTGTATCCACAGGTCTTTATGAGTATGCTACGTGTGATCAACCACAAGAACCACTCAAGTCTCCCGATCTCAGTAAGATCGCGCCCTATGCCGAACTGGGACTTCAGGTTTCACGATTCCACGATCCTTGTTGTCGAGAGTTCTTGTCTCCACAGCCTTTGAAACCCAAAAGATCGAATTCTAATGCATCCAGCAAAGGTTGGCTTTCCAATGGGCTTTTCACTTCATCGGGGTTTCGAACTTCGCAATTTCATGAATCTGAATGCAAGGCGCCTAGCCCTTCGACCTCCAAAACCCTGAAATGGTCAACAAGGTTTGAATCCACCTATTTGACGAAGACATGCCACCTATCCACTCAAATGATTTCTATCTCTGATGTGGACTCTCGCCACCTATCCTTCTTCTCAGCTTTCAGGACTTGAACAAGCCTCCAACTACTATCCCCTTGATGCTTCGAAACTCCGAATTCTGAAATTATTCACTTAACAATTCTTTTTCGCGATTCAGGAGTTAGAATGACTAAGGATTTTGGCTTACACTCCGGACTTAGGAACTCCGAATCCCCAAAATGATCTGACGGCTCACATCAGATCATGATCAACAATCCACATTGAGTCTCACCTCTTGAAGGGTGGATTCATCCAACGCTTAACCTCCTCACAGGTTTATTGAATCTCATGGTCCTCGCGACTTTGCGGGTTCTCCTCAGAGAATTTCAACCACTTGTTCCTTCCTTGAAGACTTCTACGAATTGAACCAATGTTCCTCGTCTAAACTTGGCTTCTGCAACGTGACTTCACTCCGTCTCCCTTTTAATACCTCAAAGGCACTAACCCTTCTAAGCTTTCACTTGCAACTCAAGTCTTGAAAGGACTCCTGCACACACTCCTTGCGAAAATCTTTCAAATACTCTTGGGTATTTGATTCTTCGACTTTGTGCACCTTCTACAACAGTAGTCCCTTATCTTTCAACCTTAATTGATAAGTTTAAGGCCTTGACTTAGCTTGTGCACACCTTGCACGACTCTTGTGCTCCACCTGCACTTTTGCTGGAATGAGAACAACGGTAATTCTCCTGAGATTTTTGAGATAAAAATCAGAAACCTGGTCAATGCACACCTTGCGGACGTTTCACTACACTCCTTGCAGGAACTTCTTTTGCTCAGGAAGAGAAACAATTGAAACTTATTCTCTCTCTCTCTCTCTGACTTCATACATTTAACATGAAATCATACATTCAACACAGTATTAAAGAAAATGCATAATAGAGAGAATAAAACAACTGTAAGCATACCATTCACCATGTATAAATGGAAAACATCATAACACCATGAAATCTAACTCAGAGATTCATATATTAATCCAAAGCTGCTTTACATGGGATTTTCTCTACAACTCTCTCCTTATGTGCTATGCTAATGATAATGATACAATAATACAAGAGTGAGGGTGTCTATATTCGTTTTCCCTCCTACTCTATAAATTGTCTAATCTAACATTCATATCTACCTACTCTTACATTTAATAGACTTAAATGCCTTAATGTTCTACAGATGAGGGCAATCGCTCAAGATTTGTTTACATCCTCCAAGATATAAATGCAAAGTACGCCATATTCCTAACTATTACATTAATGCCTTTTAAGTTCAAAATTCAAAACGGTTCTTATGAAAACGTGTTCTTTTTCTTCCTCTTCACGTCCAACTATTTCTTTGTCTTAGTCACATGCTTTGGGCTTTGCACAATGCTCCTGCATCATGATCTGTCTCCTTTTTCTATTTTCGGCCCAGAGTTCTTGGAGGCCCTTTTGCTGACTTCTTCATCATGGTTATCGTTCTTTAGGATTTTCTTGGTTACTATACTACATAGTAGGACTTAATTTATCTCTTGTTGTTCCTACTATGCTTTCTTCATTTTTTCATTGTCAGCTTTGAAAATATGCAGTTCTACAATAAGATTCCTCATTGTTTCCAACACCTCCATGGGTGAGCTTCCGTCGTTGTTCTATCTTTGATCTCCAGGAAGTCTTTGCTATGGATTTCCTTCCATCCTGATTTCTGCATCGTCCCGAGCTGCCATAATTAACAAAAAACAAAAAGGGCTTTCTGTTTGTAACCATAAAGGTTTATTAGTTTTATATAAATCAGAATATATATTAAGCAATTAATGTGGCCCTGTTCAGGCCCAGTGTTGTAACTTTTTCTTTGATACCACATGTAATATACCTAAAAAATGCCGAAATAAAAAAAATTGTGAGGTAACTTAAGTACTTCTCTTCATGTAATAGCTCTCTTATATCAGTGTAATAGTGCAAGAACTTATCTAAGGTTTAAACCCTACATCTCTGCAAATAAAAAGTATCTGTAGAGTTTTAGATTTAGACCCACAAACCTCTCCTTTCCCTAGACATGGGATTTATGTGTTCATGCATACCGGATTGAATATTATAATTATTAACATAATGCATTTACCTAACGTAGAAGCAAAGGGTGAAATTTATACACCACTAGCGATTAGTATT